>JAHHZJ010002968.1:0-110746 GCA_021437245.1 Aegilops speltoides | reverse complement strand
TGGTTCAACTCCACATCTCGACCGGAGGCTCCCAGCACACCTAACCAATCTAAGGCACCACCCTCCAAAGGTAATAGATGTTGTAGATGATGATGAACTCCTTGCTCTTGTGCTTCAAATGATAATCTCCCCAACACTCAACTCTCCTCCTGATTTGGTGGGTGGAAGAAAGGATTGAGTGGAAAGCAACGGAAGGCTAGAGATCAAGTTCATATGGTGGGAGGGAGCAACGTCTCAACACAGGGTAGTAGTTCTCTTCTCGAAATGTAAGGTAGGAGTGGTAGTTCTTTCGTGGCTTTCCCGAATGAAGAGGGGTGGAGGGGTATAAATAGCCTCCACACAAAATCCAACCGTTAACACATTTGAGCAATCTCTGGGACCGAAGGGACAACTCGGTGAACCGATAGTTCAAATAATGTGACGTTGGGATTTTCGGGGGACCAAAATACAATCTCGGTTAGTCCGATTGGAATGACAAGAGCATGCGGGGTGGGACCGACTTCATCATCTCGGTGACACCGATTTGATGAGAAGTTCAAACTTGGAACTCATGTTTGGTGAGACCGAGTTCGAATCGGAAAATCCAAGTTTACTAGGGTTTGGCTTATTGAGGTGGTTCATCTCTGTGGTGAGTTTGGAATATCGGGGGACCGAGACTACTTATAGTGTTAGGCGGTGAAAGTTCGATAGTTTGGAGATGTATCACTAAGCACTTGAGCAACGATCATCATAAACCTCATCCCCTTTTAATAGTATTGGCTTTTCTATGGACTCAATGTGATCTTGGATCACTAAACCAAAAATGGAGTCTTGAGCTTTTGCCTGCTTGCCTTAGCATTTTGGGGGTCCACTTCTTATCCTTGCCATACCCATATCTTGAACTCTCAAATGATTCTCAAGTAACTATTAGTTCAATGATATATATGTTGTTATTAATTACAAAACCACCCGGGATTAGTTGCACTTTCAATCTCCCCTTTTGGTAATTGATGACAACATATAGATCAAAGCTTCACAAAGGATATAATCAATGAATAATATCGTCGCTTTGAGAAGTATGTGATAAGCAAGAGTCTCCCAATTTGTGCATTATTTAAGATTTATGCTTGAATGCAAATGCACAATCGATTAGGATCATGGGTCACTCTTCCATGTCACATACATCTTGGTGGAGCGACAAATGATAAGAATGAACAAGATGCACCTAATCACCAAGACATGAGTAAATGGTCATACGAGATAGGAATGGCATATGATAAGCATTACACATTAAAGCATAGTACTACCAAGCACTCATTAAGGTAGAATCAAACGGAGTATCAAACACACCAATGTCTCAAAACCAAAAGTATCTCAAAGAAACCGCAAAAGAACGAAAGAGCAAAAGCGAAAGACAACAGCACTCTCTCTCTCAAGTCCTATGATCTATACACTTCTCCCCTTGGCAACAAGTTACCAAAAGTTCAAAAAGCATAGAGCTGTTGCCATCAGGACTCTGGCCATGCTCCTCCTTGTTGATGTTTGAGGGATATGACAGATCGAAGACTTCACCGATGTTCAGCTGGAGGAGTGGACACCGATGGAGCTGGAGTAGGAGCAATCGCTGAACTGTGGAGGTGTCAAGCTGTAGTCCCCGTGTCACCATCGAATAGCAGCCGCGGATCCTTTGGGAACCGGAGCAGCCTGGCTGATGAGAACTCGGACTAAGTCATCTCGCAACTCACGATAAGCTCTTCCTTGTCCTCGCTTTGCTTCCTCATGTCCGCCTCGAGCTTGTTGACGGCCACTTGTACTTCAATTCACGCCCGAGCGTGATCTTCGCTCAACAATCTCTTCTAAGCTCTCCGAGACTGCTCATGTGGCAAAGGTTGTTCAATCCTTTGAGTAGCTTCAAGAATTTGCTTCCAAACTCTTGGTTTAGCTGTCATTGCTGTCGCCTTTGTCACTTTGGCTTTCTTAAATCAATCTTGGCTTGACCTTCAACAGATGTCGGATCCTCCTCATCCATCACAACAACATTGTCTTCATGCTCCGCTGCAACGGTAAATGTTCTCTATCCAACAAGAATGTGCCCGCTAAACTTGGCATTGATAAGCATCCAATCAAGGCAAATCCACATGATCTTTCGTCACTGCGCCCCTTTAATGGTCTCTACCATCAAGTCCATCACCTTGAAAGGTGCTCTCTCATCAAGTATGTGCAGCATGTTGATAGAGTATCCTCGATCATGCGATCATCTCCGATTTGGGCATCAAGGTATGCCTCAAATGGTATTAGTGGTAGGTGCCTGCCCGAGATAGTAGATCGAATAGCCTGCATTTCCAAATTCTCGCCGGAACTCTTTGTACATGTTTTTCATGGATTCATGATTCTTCTTGAATCCCATATACATCAATATCATCTCGTCAAGACCGAGCATCTGAATTTCTGCCCATTCTTCAACAGTAAGAAGAAAAACTTTGACCTTCACCATCCACATAATCTTTCCATCGTAGAAGTGAGTCAGGCATAAAATTGCATTATCATCTCATCGCTCCAACCGTCAATTCTCGACCTACAATCTGCAACTCCACATGCAAAGGAAACTTTCATGCACATGTGGAAATCTCTGCGTTTTCATTGTCAATGTACTTCCAATAACATATCCGTGTGTCCGGATTATGGGCTTCTTGTCCATCAAAGACGTCTCATAGAAGTCCCTGCTCGTGAAACTGGGATCATAGCAGCTTTCCTCACGGATATGGGCCGCTTTGTCTCCATAGCCCGAGACCTCTATCTTTCTTGCCTTCATATCCTCAGCTTGAGGATGAGCATCATTATGGAGTGGCAGTTTTGGACTAAGTTTCAAGAAATCGGTCCTTCATCGCTGCACTCACTGGCACATCATCCTTGTTCTTTTCAGACGCCGGAATGTTTCGATGGTCTTGGCTTGGCACAGGTTTTGCTGGAGCTGCCTTAGCTGGAGCAGATCTTGGCTTTGATGTGGCTCCAGCCTTAATGGCATCACCCATGAGCTTCAGCTTCGAGGAGGAGGCTGGGTGCTTCCTCATCCTCATCCTCTCTCTCATCTCATGATGATACATATCCTCTCTCTACATGCTTTCTTCTCTTGTTTTTTCACTTTGCTTGCAGCTGCCTCCCAAATTCAGCTTCTTAGCAACAGTGATCGCTTGACTTTGCCGGTGCCTTCTTAGATTGTTGATCTTGTCGCTTTTGGCAACAACCTTCCTTTTAGGCTTTGAGGTCACCTCTTCCTCAACAACAAAATCAATCTCATCATCCGAATTCTCTTCTTTCTAGCTCGTGGCTGCAGGAGGCATGCCACTTGGTGTACCTCTCACCATCATCGATGAGCTACTAGGATCGTGACTAGTGCTCGCCCGAATGTCTCGCAATGGGTGTCTCGACCTGTTCTCACCGCCACCGCATCTCATGGTCGACAACCTCGGAATAGATAAGGTGTAGGCAGAAGAAGAGTCATCAAACCTGCAGAAGTTTTGCAAAAAATGAGTTCAAATTCTAGTATTAAGTTTTCAGTAAGACATTTCGTCGATCGAAGTTTAAGGTTTCGTGAATCCAAGTGTTAAACAGAGTTGGCACACCACTTCGGTTTGACCGGTGGGTTTCGTCCCGCCAAACACTAGGGTTTCATGAATCTTCATTTGGTCACACCGATTTTGCACAACTCGTTGGACCGGCGGTGAAAGGTAATGGCTATAGGCCAAATCGGTCATACCAAAATATAAAATCGGTCTCACCGAGATGTGTTCATGGAAACTAACCCTAAAACTTTTACTAATCTAGTTCAAACGAACCAACTGTGTACAGGAGGATTTCAATCGTGGCAAGATACTAGGCAATCCAACGCGCATTGAATCGAGATGGAGCACGAGGATCAAAACTCACCCTAACTTGGTGGAGTTTTTCACGGGCAACGCGCCGAGGAGATGTCCGCTGACGGCGACGGAGACCGCGGCGAGGGCTACAAAGCATTTACGCGACGATCCGAGACCAAGGCGACGGCAGCAAGGGTGGGGGTAAACGTGAAGGAGGAACCATGGCCCTCGAATATATAATTCTTCACGCTTCGGTGGGACCGAAGTTGTAAAACTCGGTGGCACGAGATGGATAACTCGCTAGGCAGTTATGCACTTCGTCACGCCGAAATCACAACTCGGTTTCACCGAGATGAAAACCTAGATCAGTTCAAATGCTTTCGTTCGACCGAGTTTGAGTGAGTTGGTCCGACCGAAATCAATTAGAAGGTTTTGGAAATTAGCCCTTGACGGATCGGTGGCTCCGAAAGTGCTCCTCACCCCGAGGGTCCAAAATGACTTGTTCAAAATTTGTGATGTAAGCATGAATAGAATTTGAGACAAGAAAGCATAGATAGCTAGAGTAGAATTTAGCATTCTTGTCCATCCATTTGGTAAAAAATCAAAACGACCAAAACAACAAATGGATGTCCTCGAATGGATAAAATCATGCATCCAACATGCTCACACAATAAGATAGCAAATGAAATATGTGTCAAACATGCACAACCAAAACTCTAGCAACTAATCACAATTTGTCGATGACTAGGTCATCTTTATATGAGTATATTGACTAGGAGCCAAATGAGAACATTTGATCATAGGTCATACTCATCGCTTAAGCACAAGTGGGGTTACCACTTTTACATAAAGCATTGATGTGTTCACATCATTTGAAGATGCTTTAGCTCAATTTTTAGAGCAAAGCTCCTGTGAGAACCCCTTTAAAGGGTCAAACTAACCTTGGGTTGTCGAGAAGACTTCATGTAGATGTTGAAGATGTGGATGCTCAATGTTGATGAAGATCATCAAGAGTTGGGAGCTATCCTTGATTCGGCACTTTCAATACCTACATGGGTTAGTCCCACAAGGAACAAACAAGGATATCCATGGACATAGATTGAAGTTCACTAGATGATGTCCATGAAAGCAATGATTACCTTGTCCCTTGACTTACCAACAAGAGGGTTTGTGACTCCATGAACTAGTGCACGATGTGGAAGTTGATTGCACAAGTTTTGCCAAAATGAATGTGAGTGAAGTATGTTACGGAGTCACCTCAAGAACTTTCTAGTTCTTCTTCTTCGATCCACATCATCTTGATGGGAATCCTTGGGGTTGTAGTTGAGCTTGACGAAGTAGAACTTGACGCTTCCTTGGGAACCCACTTGACCATGGCTTGAGGTGCTTCAACAAATGCATCAATCTCCTCTTGAAGCTTGTCCTTGCCTTTTAGCTTGTGGTCTTGTGGTGGAAGGTCATTTGAGCTTGTTCCACATTGGAAGAAGTAGGATCATACTTCCTTTGAGGAACAAACTGTGAGTAGGATATTGACCTTTCCCACTCAACACCTTCGCTGAACTTTCGCCAAAACCAATTCCTTGATTCCGTGCCTTCCTTGCTTGTAACAATTTCTCAAAGTTCTTGCTTCCGCAAGGCTCTTGTAGACACCTTTCTATGATCCCTTTCAATAAACTATTCTCTTGCTCAAGTGTAACTTGGCTTGAAACATTGTTAGTGGAATCAAGAGAACTACTAGAAGCAACAACATTGGATTTAGCATGTTATTATTACTGCTAGGGAAGAATTTTTCTTATGCTTGTCATGCTTAGTCTTAATGGGTGGCAAGAAATTAGACAAGAGAAGTCGTTTGGCAAGATATGAAGAACTCTTCTTTGAAGATCGTCATTGATTGCTTTTAGAAACTCATGTTCTTGCTCTAGAGTGAGCTTCTCGAGCGTAGCTTCTCATGAGATCTTAGGAGCTCTCTATGATCTTCTTGAGTTGTTTCATGAGCTAACTTAAGAGTGTTTAGTTCTTTAGTTAGGCGCTCAATCTCCTTCATAGCATTGTCATTCGACTCTTCTGACTATAAAGACTACTAGCATGTTCATCGTTACTAGGCTCCTTGGATTTATCATGCAAGAGCTCATCTTCACCAAGCAAGTCATCCTCATCACTATAGTCAATGAATTCATGGTGTGATACCTTGGGGCCTTTAGCCATGAAGCATCTTCCAATTCCCTCATTTGGTGAATCAAATAAGTCGAGGAGTTGGAGTTGGAGGATCTGAAGCAAGGCCGCAACACCTTCATCTTGGTTGTAGTCGGTTCGGAGTGATAGCTTCCCGGATTGATTGTCGGTCGGAGCGGAGACCCATTCACCTACATGAGCTTGATGTTTTCTTCTTGTGTAGCTCCTTGATGACTTGTCTTTCCTCTCCAATCCTTGCTTCTCCGAGAGGTCTTCGTTCATAACGATCATCTCTACTCCTTCTCTCTTTCCGAGGTGACTCATCTCTTGAGCTTCTTCTTCTTGGAATTCTTCTTCTCTTGTGGGGGCCGACACTCATTTGAGTAGTGTGGGTCTTCCACAATTGTATGATTCGATCACGACTAGAAGATCCCTTTTCATCATATGATCTAGACTTTGAGCTTCTCTCTTTGCCTCTATTCTTGTAGAATTTGTTGAAGTTCTTGACCATTAGGCTTATCTCTTCATTGGAAACTAACTTGTCACTTGAGGTTGTGGGAGCATCACTTGTACTGTAAGCACCACTTGACTTGTTGTGAAGCTCTTCCTTATCCTTAAGTGTCATCTCATGAAACAATTCTTCCAATGACTTGGTTGGCTGAGAGTCTTGTAGTTTGGCATCATTTGGATCAAAGTGCACGGTGTCATACTTTCCATCCAAAGCTCGAGAATCTTCTTGATGATGAATCGTCGGTCATTTCTTCGCTTCCTAAGCGGCAATCTCATTTGTGATGAGAGCAAGCCTAGAGTACATTTCAGCGACTCCTTCACCATCCTTCATCTTGAACTTGTCAAGTTGACCTTGAAGAATATCTAGCTTTGATTCCTTCACGGACTCGGTACCTTCGGCATTTCAACCAAAGTATCCCAAATCTCTTTTGCATTCTCAAGGCGGCTGATGTTGTTGAACTCCTCGGGACACAAGGCATTGAAGAGAATGTCACAAGCTGAGCATTGTTTTGCAACATCCCAATTCTTCGGTGTAACCGCGATCGGAACTTTCCTTTTCGATGAATTCACCTTGCATACCAACACAAATAATGTCAAACGCTTTTGTTTTTCTGCTTTATTTAAAAACCAGATTGGACTGTAACTTTGACTGGTTATATCTTTTTAAATACAACCCAAATAAAATGATTCTTTTTCCCACCTCTAAAATTTGATCTAGTTTATTTTGAGATTTATTTGAAAAAATTCAAAACAACTTTGGTGCTGTTTATTTTGTGTGTTAATTCTTTATATTGCTAAAATAGGATTTTTGGAGAGGAGAAAGTATTCAAATGTTTTGAGTGCACCCTACCATTCCACACATTGAAGGCAAGCATTCAACCCCGCATAATATTTTCGTGTGTTCGCTGACGCTTATAACACCACCTCATTTCAAGGACTTGTTATTTCATGTGATATGATCAGTTGTATGGATGCATATTAGGATTTGTTGTTGGAAATGAGTATACTTGTGATGGTAATCATCTCATGTATCTTATGTATACCGAAAGGAATCCGGAAAGCCTCCGCTTTGGGTAGGCGTGAGCTTGTCGCCGTCTCTGGACGGTTATGTCCGTATGTCATGGTAAGATATAATGAGTGTTGATTGTATTGGTTGAAATATATTTGTTATACATGTCATGCCGAAACTATAGACTCCTCGAGTCGACCAGATCGAGTCTTGTTCCAAAGAATCCCCATACTTGTTTCTCAGACTACCACTGCCTCTACAACAAGTAGAGTACGGTTCAAGAAGTTGTCAACCTCTTCCTAGCACACACCGCATGAGAGGCCATGGTGGAAGATACCGCTGTAGCTGTAGGCGTGCCACTGGTCCGAGGGCATGTGTTTGTTAGACTCGAGAGGAGGCCACCCTTAGAGCACGCGATAAGTTTGATCCCATGCTACGCGAGGTTGTAGCCTCCCCACTTAGAGTTTGCTTAACAGTGTGTGGGTGATCCTGCACATGTGAGTTAAGCGGTGTGTTAGTGTGTTTTCAACAAAAGATCAGAGACGAATTAGTCCCGGCGGACTAAAGAAACTGCTACTCGTGGGTAAAGAGTACACCCTCCGCAGATTAAACTATTCAATAGCCGTGTCCATGGTTATGACTACACCGGATGGGCAAGCGTCGGTCTTAGTGTCGGCTTCGGAGGTGAAGCTTAACCTGAACTCGGAACAACATGGATTGTGACTTGTGACTTATGATGTTTATGATTATTATTATCGCTGACTAACCCGTGATATTATGGTTATTATCGAGTATCTCGATGGTTCTACCTCCGGATATTCGCTATGATTGTTACTTTCAAAGCCCTTTATGCGTCAGACGCCTGATCGTGGTTCTTTAAAGCCTTTATGTGGTGTCGCCAGATTGATCGTGGCATTTCTTTTAAAGCCCTTTATGTGGTGTCGCCGACGCCGACTATGGCATTTCTTCTAAAGCCCTTATGTGGTGTCGCCAGACGCCTGATCGTGGCATTTTTTAAAGCCTTTATATGGGTCGCGTGACGCCCGACTGTGGCATTTCTTTTAAAGCCCTTTATGTGGTGACGCCTCGATCGCGGGGCATTTCTTTAAAGCCCTTTATGTGGTGTCGCCAGACGCCCGAATGTGGCATTTCTTTTAAAGCCCTTTATGTGGTGTCGCCGTACCGACCGTGGCATTTCTTTTTTAAAGCCCTTTATGTGGTGTCGCTAGACGCTCGATCGCGGGTATCGTTATTTATTTCATAAATTTTAAAACTACTATGTTATTGCATTTTCATAAATAACTTGCTTGCACGCATCGTAGATTATTATCTTTTGTGACCGACGCCACGAGCATAAAATATTTTTCAGCACACTATGTTATACCTGTTCATAATGTTTATAGTACATTCAAAGTACTCACGGGCTTGTCCTCGCTATTGTCTTGGCCAGATTTTCTTGCACAGTAGAGGAGCGGCGATGACAGCCTTTAACCTAAGCAACGATGATAGCAGCCTCGAAGATAGGAGTTAACCCGTCACCGTTCCCGGGGATTGGAGTCCATAGACACCGATGATCCACAAACCGCCCGCCATCAACCACTAGAGACCAATTGTTGTACTTCATGCCGTAATGGTCTTGTACCACATTTCTTGTATTTTGCTTGGAATTTCAGATTAAGTTGGAGCCTCATCACCAACAAGAATCCTGGGGTGATGAGCACCACAATCTGATGGAAATTTATTCTCTAAAACCGGTCATGACAACGACTTCGAGTAATATCGAGCCTCGCACTTGGCGTAAGGGCCGCGCGAATTCCTTTGAAGGAAGTGCACCGTGTTTAATTTTGGTAGGGTCTATCCCATCCGACGGATTGTGTTTGAATATAGCAGGTTTAAGTCACTACCTCCATCATTAGGACGCTTGGAATTGTAGTCCGCCTATTATCGGATCAATATCACGAGTCCGCTCCATGTTCGAACACTTTGGAATAATCCCGTGGTCAAAGTGATTGGTTTGATATCCAATTCTATGGTTTATGGGCGGATCGTGGCGAGGCTCTTTTTAGAAAGTGCCGCGACTGCTTCCGGTGTCCTCACATGAAGTGAGTTTACCTTTGACTCCTTGTGGAAAGTCTTTGTTTTCCGGTGCCCCGTCAAGGGTTTATCTTCTTCGCTTGACGCCGGCCGAGCCCTTTGCGCTCGGGCGCTTAGTCGGTCGGACTGTTTGAAACCCAACAATCCCTGGGTGTGATTTGAAGGCCTTCTGTGGGTACCGTGGATTTGATGATCCGACCCTGTGATTTTGTGTAGGTTAGATGTCATTGCGCCCTGATGGGTTGAGCTTTATTATTCGCCGCGAGCTTTAAACCGGTCGATCGCCGTGTTTTTGGCTTTTTCTATTCCGGCGCCGATCTTTTCTCGGCTGTGATTTTCCGCTTCCATCTCTTATCTCGATGTACTTGGGTCGCTGGTACGCTTCTTGCCAACCAGCTGTCCTCTCCCCGCGCAAAGCGGGTCATGAGGCTTGTTAATGCGGTCATTGTCAAGGTTTCTCGACCGAGGTGTCTCGAGCGGTTCGTCTCTCGGACATTGTGCTTAAAGCTGCTAAGGCTTTGGCGTCCTGGACAATGATTATTAGGTCTTTTTTGTAAGGAACCTGTTTGCACTTCATACCGACTCTCCAAGTTGTTGTGTTATGTGACTTAGGTCGCCTCAGATCCGGAGATGACATAAGTCCCTTGAAATTTGCTCCTAAACGCTCGAAGCTCTTCCTAACTTCCAAACAGTATTTTTAGGAGGCTTTGGGCCAATGACGAGCTGGCCCTTTGAGCTTGAGGGGTAGATATTTTATATGGAGATCGCCTCCGCCATATGTATATGCAGATATAGTCTTCATCCGCATCTGTGGTCTGTTGTTCCATCGTGATGCTTCTATGTTTATGGGTTTGAACCCTGCTGGGAATTCATGTTCAAAGACTTCGCCTCTCAAGCATAGGTGTGCGCTTCGCACTTGTATCGTTGCTATCGCCGAAACTTGACGGTTCCTTTGCTTATTGGGGTTTTTGGGTCCATAGATGGACTGGCTGGGCCATTTGACTGTGGGAGGCTTATGGCCTCTTCGTCGAATTCGAGCAGCTTGCGCTCGGTAGCTCTTCGTGGTGGTGGCTTGCCTTGTTTGTCCATGGTTTTGAGCATTTTGCTCCATCTTAACGGAGCTGCCTTCCACTGTTGAGCTTCCGCTTTCCTCCTTCAGCTTCTTGGTCAGAGCGATGAGCCTGCGCTTGTAAAGATCTTGTTCGACGGGCTCTTCGAGTTCTGTCCATCGGGCTTGATCGGCCCTGAGGGAGGTACATAGTTGTGATCTCAACCTTTTCTTCCGCCGCTTCTTTCGTGAGGGCTTGCTTCTACCTCCTCCTTCGCTGAGTCTTGCCGGAGGGGTTTGTCTTCGCACTCTCCGGAGTGTTATTATCTCCCGTGGCCGATTCTCCATTCTTGTTGTGGCGGATTTAGAGTGGCTTCTGCCGACGCTTGGGTTGCTTCTTTAGAGAATCTTCCTCCATCGCCGCCATCCCCTTCTTTCGGGTGTCCACTATGTAGACGCTGTGATGACGAGGTGGCCTTCCAAAGGTCCTGCGGGCCGGGTCCTGATTGTCGCCGCATCATCATCCATAGCGCCGATGTCCCTCGAGTCGTAGTCTAGCATGTCGGTTAGATCTCGGCATGCAGCTACAAAGTGGGTGGTAGGAGGGCTCACTCTTCATCGTCTCATCTCCAACCGCCCCGCCATAGTCCGCCAGATTCTCCTGAGAAGCAGAGATGCTTCAGGAATTCAGGATATCGCCAAAGGCAGTAAGTCGAAGATGTCCGGCGGTGAATTTACAACCGCGCCTAATCGCTTAATTGGCGCGCTGCGGAGGCCTGAGTCCGCAAGGAGTCCGGGCGTCTCGGGATCACGAAGTTTCGCAAGGTACAAATCGCATTCGCTCCATCGCTGGGATGTTGAAGTTCTGTGGGCGGCGTTCATCTACCGACCTCGCCATGGGCGCATCGGCCCAAGTAGTCGGGCGGATTCGCGCGCTACAAAGCACTGCTCGCGGCAGAGCTAGATCATGCCTATCGTCACAAGACGCGCGCTTTTGGCAGGCTCGAGTCCGTCAAGATCAAGTCTCCGCGGCCGCTGCCGTGAAGTTTAGGCTCAATCCGACCACGCCAGGGGCGAGCTGATCTTCCGCTTCCAGATGCCAAGAGAGTTGCCCGCAGCAAAGCCGCTGAACATTAAGATCCGGGAGGAAAGTCTCACCGACAGCGCTTTAAGGTTGAAGATGCCATCGAGCCTATTGGTGACGCTACGTAGGAACTCAATGAAAGCACCAATGTCGGTGTCAAACCGGCGGATCTCGGTAGGGGGTCCCTAACGTGCGCTGCCCAGGGCGATGGTAACAGGAGACGAGGGACACAATGTTTTTACCTGTTCAGCCCCTCGATGGAGGTAATACCTCACGCCCGCTTTGATTAATATTGATGATATGGGTAGTACAAGAGTAGATCTACCACGAGATCAATGAGGCTAAACCCCAGAAGCTAGCCTATGGTATGATTGTTGAGATGTAATGTTGTGTCTCACGGACTAAAGCCCTCCGGCTTATATAGACACCGGAGAGGCTAGGTTACACGTAGTCGGTTACAAATGGTAGGAGATCTACATATCCAGATGACAAGCTTGCCTTCCACGCTAAGTAAAGTACCTTCCTATTAATTTGCCGGAGTCTTCAATTTATCTTCGTAGTCTTGGAGTCCGCGGATATTGATAGTCCCGCTGTCCGACACCCCAGCCCATGACTCCTCGCATGTGGTTAAACACCAAGGACATGATTCAGAAGGAAATGGAAGATTAATGAGGGTCCACAATGTGTTCTATGTCCAATCGATCTTTGAGGGCGTGAACCTCCTTTTTCCAAAGGTACTCAAGGCTCACCTGGATCTATCTGCAAATTGTATGGAAAGACAAATGACATGGTGGAGATTGCTTACCATGCTAGAAAGGAGTTCAACAAACCTTTCTTTATGGAGGTGGTTTTACTACCGTGGAATATTTGGAAGGTCAAAATGACTTAAGCCAGAACATCAAGCCATCCTTCAGAGCATGGAGAAATGGATGCATTCATGATCTCACTCTGCTCACTCATAGAATCAAACAGAAACATAGAGAGGCCTTACTTAAATGGATTGATTTCCTACCTCCTTGAGGGGAGCTGCCTTTGTTCTCTATTTATATATTTGTATTTATTAGGACTAGTCCTCTTGTATAGCCTTCTTTAGCTGTTTCTCCTTTTTCCTCATCTTGAGGAAACTTTGTATTATTTCTGCTTTTTCCTTTGCATTAATAAATGTTGTGTGCCCTAGTCTTCAAGGTTAAAAAAAGTACCTTAGAACATGTGCTCAGAGATTATCAACTCCGCCGGCTTAACTTAAATTTCTTAAAATTACGGAGGCCATCGCATTGCTCATCTTGGAACAGATATGCTATGAAATTGAAGGAGGCTTATACACTTATTGAACAACTATATACCGTGCACAACGGTTATCTCTCATAGCCTCTTATAACAAACGGCACCAACATTGATCAAGGACATTAGCAATATTATCCATGACATCTGGCCATAGAGGAGGTGAAGGTACCGGTCATAAGGGCTAGCACTTTACTCAGACCGACCCGCCAAAGCATGATATCGACTAGGATCCGCTGACATCTCCAAGGGGATTTCAGATGAACAGTGTACGGATCAGCATTTGACAATGACACACCAAAGCTCGACAAAAGAAGATGCGGCCCATTGTCCACTAACTCTGTCAGCAGGTTAACTGACTGCTCATTGGTCTTTTTATGATGAAGAGAACCATCGCGACAGTTGAACCGTAATAGTAGACACAAAACCTTATTCCGCCAATTCGTAAACACTTATGCCCCATGTCAACCCATCCGATCCGATAGGTGAAGAAGTCGTGTTTCGTGCTTTAACCCGATTGACTCGACCACCCTTGACTTCTAGCCTGGGTGGAGAGGAGGAGGTTGAACCGGCACTGAAGATCCTTCCACTTCACGCCGTCCCGCAACGAAGTCTTAATCCGACATTTGTGTTTCGCGGATAAATTTTTGTCAGGCAAGGACAATCAACTTTTTGGGCCTCAAAGTGCCTTGTAATAGGCTAGTTAAAACTCTTGATTTGTTGTGTCGATGCACGCACTTGTGTTGAACCTCCATAACACATGCAATGTTTGTTGTTCTTTGATAACGCGACTCAAGCCTGCATAAAGAAAGTTTGTCCCAAGCGGTTTACCGCCGACGGGTCATAATACCCAAGATAAAGCCTCGATTGATAATCAAACCTAAGAAATATGAAATAACTCATACCGTGATGTGATATCACTTTAGTTGGTGTACCAACTTTGTTTGTATAAGGTGGAAACCCAAATCTTGAATTTTGTATAATCAAGCGACAAGTAGTCAAAGCCAGGCCCTATTAATAAACTCCGGTTTATTAAGGTTCGTAACTTTTAGTTGAGAACCAAGCCGGGTTACTAAACACCGGGTTAATATGATGACCGAAAGCCATACCGTATCAAAGATACGGTTTAACATAGAAGTCATCAAAAGAAAAAAAATAGTGATAAACGCAAATAAAACCGTAGTCGAGGCTTTTGAGGGCTACAGGCCCAAATTCGAGGTTTTTCATGGGCTGCCGTGCCCTGAGTTAAACCATTTGACAAAGCCTTTAAGATGGGCCTCAATCAACCAATCACCATTTTAACTTAGACAAGTTCATGGTCTCAATGAGAGTAATCGCCAAACATTCGGAGGGTCATGCTAGGATTACCCGGATAGGAGTGGCTTACTTGATGAAGGTAGGTTAACCCGGGTTTTAGGTAAATATACCAGGCTTCCAAGCCGTGGGTCGATATGTACCACAAGGGTCCTATCAAACTCTTTTTTTGTTACTACACAAAGAGCCCAAGCAACATGATTTGTTGTTTGGTGCCTATGTTTGAGCCGCAAAGCATCCGATTTTGGCCCCTGGGTGTGAAGCTCCTGTTGTATTACAGGCATGACAGCCGGTTTAGCAGTAGTACCGCTTTGTCATCTGAAGCCTCATGTAACTCAAAGGATATTTGAGAAAAATACAGAGGCCCCGCTTATAGCAAGGATGTTGGTTTATTTTATTGATCATAATATATACATTGTCTAAATATGTACATAAGAAAGCCTATGGCTCATGTAGTAAGGCCGTGGAGAGCTATGTTCCACGGCCACCGGTCTCCTCTCGAGGTGCGTGAGTTGTCTCGAACGCCAATGAGGTAGTATGATCCGTTGTGTAGATTTTTTCTCACCACAACGGTCCTTCCTAAGGTGGGGATAACTTGTGCATGTCAATCTGATCCTCGATGAGCTGAGCACTAAGTCACCTTCTTGAAAGGTTCTTGTCCTAACCCGCTGTGATAATGCCACAGTGTCTTGCCGATAAACCGCCAATGGGCTAGATATATCCCGCTTTTTCATCTAACAGTCCAACGCCTCGCCGCTTTTGCTCATTGTCCGCTTCAACATAATTAGCAACCCGCTAGTCATGACGATATCACTTGGGAGGATTGCCTCGCCCTGTATACAATGAAGAAAGGTGTGTAACCCGTCGATCGATTGGGGGTGTTGATGTCAATAACACGTAGGAAATTTTTCCACCTAACAACCCGACGCCGCTTTAAAGGGACCATAAGCCGGGTTTAATACCTTTCAAGATTTCTGATTAGCTCTTCCGCTGACCATTGGTTTGGGGGTGCGCTACTGGATGCTAAGTCAAGCCGATGTGCTCTTTCCCACAAAAATCTTCCATCTCGCCTTTTAGAAAGGTTTGTGCCATTATCCGTGATGATGCTGTGTGGAAGCCAAACAGAAGATAATCTTTTGAGAAATTGAACTGCCGAGCCACATCACACTTGCTAACCGCCCGCTTCAACCCACTTGGTGAACTTATCAACCGCCACCAAGGTGGGTCTTCTTATCCCCCTAATGTTTAAAGGGTCCCACCATGTCAAGCCCCAAGGGCAAACGGCCAAGTGATGGGAATCATCCGTAACTCTTGAGCTTAACATGAGCTCAAGGTGAAAACTTTGGACAAGCATCACATCGCTTATGTGATCCTCCGGCCAAGATGAGTCACAACCAAGAGAACCCATGACTAAAAGCTTTGCAACCAGGATCAATGAACCTGCATGATGACCACAAACCCCATCATGAATTTCTGCTGGATTTTGGCCTTCTTCTCGAGAAACACAACGCTGAAATACGCTTGAAACGCTGCATGGTGTAACTTCATTGTGTCAAACCGCGGATCTCGGGTAGGGGGTCCCAATGCAAGGCTAGGCAGATGGTAACAAGAGACAAGGACACGATAAATTACCCAGGTTCGGGCCCTCTCGATGAAGGTAAAACTACTCCCCGCTGATTGATATTGATGATATGAGTAGTACAAGAGTGGATCTACACGAGATCAAGGAGGCTAAACCATAGAAGCTAGCCTATGGTATGATTGTTTTCATCCTATGGACTAAAACCTCCGTTTATATAGACATCGAGAGGGCTAGGGTTACGTAGAAGTCATAAATTGTAGGAGATCTACCTATCCATATTGCCAAGCTTGCCTTACACGCCAAGGAAAGTCCCATCCGACACGGACTAAGTCTTCATTCATTCATAGTCCTCGAGTCCGCCAACGGCGATAGTTCGCTATCCGGACAACTCCCGTCTAGGACTCCTCAAGAGTCTCTCGAACCAGGCTTCAATGACGAAGTCTCACAAGGCGATATTGTCTTCGCATTGTACGGGTTCTTCCTCCTAATGACTTCATAGAAGATTTGTGAACACCAGATAGTGTCGCCCTCGCAAAATAAATTCCACATACCACCGTGAGAGAATAATATTTACACAAGTTCATCTACTGATGTATTTCGTGGCGTGATATCACCCACGGCCAAGCCTTTACTCAATCGTTTTTGTCATACCACTCGCCAAGGCTTAGCGAGGCGGTTTCCTTGGCACATCTTGTCGGCAGTAGATCACCCCTTATTCCGGGATTCTCATAAATACGATTTGAACCCAACCGCTGCCATTGATTGTGGCGCTTTGGGAGATAAGCTTAGTTTTATCAGCCGGCAGGGACGATAGTTCCGCCCTACCATATATAAGGGAAAGGATCCACCTTTCACCCACGCTTTCTTCCTTCTTGTTTATTCATCTCCTCCAAGACTCTGAGCTCTAGCCCCAAGTCCGCACATCTCACCTCAACCTTCTCCATCCATGTCCGGAGGGAGGCAAGTGATGGCCTCCTCCGTTACGGAGGGACACATCAAAGCTGCGCCGCGCCGGATATTTGTCCAAAGGATATCGCAACATCGCTCCTTTGATGAGGGGCAGTCATCCCCACCCCCGGCCCCATGAGGGTGGTATTCCTTCCCCATTTCCTCCACGGATTGGCATCCCACTCCACCCCTTCGTCCGGCTCATAGTTCTATTACGGCCTGATTTCCACGATCCGCCCTCAATTTCATCCTCAACATTTCGGTGTTTATCGTCGTAAGCAGGCCTTCCTCACATCCAGCCCCACTTCGCTTGTGCTAAAGACCTTCAATGTCGTCAAGGTTGTGAACGGCAAGCTGGAAAGTGTGAGGCACCATGGTGGGCAAATGCCCAATGCACTTGGCTTGAGGGCGCCTTCGCGGAAACCATCAGGTGGCAATCGGGTGGTTATATATCACCGAGCCGCCATGACTCGAATGGGCAAGTGGGCCCCGACCAGATCTGCATCCCTGCGGCTCACTTCGAAAAGAGAAGGCTCGTGAGGGGCTATTCAAGAGCTGACCGACTTCAATCTGCCTCCAAACCCCGTGAACAAGAAGCTCAAGCTCACAACGTAATCTAGGTCATGCTCATCCGCCGGATTCTCCCACCAGCGCCGATTTCAATTTGGGAGTTCAATCCGACAAAGACGATCTTTTGAGCGGGTTTCTCGACACTACGCACGTAAGATGCCTCGAAGGTGATGTTAAAGGCCGAGTCTCCTGGAATCCGCCATCAAGATTGCGGATTCAGCTCGCAGCTGGCCCGCCGCGCAGGTAAGTCGACATCCTTTGCGGGACACTTGCTTTTCATAGTTTGACTCTATGCGGGATCTAAATTCAATGCCTTTAATGCCCGAAGAAGACGTCCGGATAGGTTAACTCTCCGCTCTCTTCTAGAAGACCTACCGATGCCTGCCGATGTATTAGGCCGTCCCGCTGTGGTGCCGAGAATAAGGCTAAGAAGAAGGCCACTGGAACCCGGAGGAGTTCCAAGCGTCAGTGGTATCGACTCATCGTCCGATGACGGCGGGACTCCGCCCTCGAGGACGCAGGAGGAGAAGAAAGAGGCCTTCAGCGGGAAGAGAAGAAGAGGAAGGCTCTCCCCAATGAGGGAGGCCAAGGGTCCAAGAAGGAAGGACCTTCCGCCGGACTGTTCGCCAACGCTGGTGACGGCGACGAGGCCTCAAGGGCCATGCTCGGCGCAGATCGTATATCCTGGATTTCTAAATGATTTATAATTTTCTTTTGTCGCATGGTGTCTTTCTAATGCTGCATAACAACACCGTAGTCCCCGACGCATCTTCCCGCTTCACGAGCGGGCTCCGTGCACGCCGGATATGGATTTCCTTCCAACCGCCCACCCCCGCTGATGTCAGATGATGCCGAAAGGGATCCAGGACCCACCAGGAGGAGTGAGGCCCGGAGAAAGGGTGGCAACATCCCGGACTTTTGCAACGGACCAGACCCAAACCCGCAAAGTGGGTTCCGAGTTCATGGGCTACCTTTCCAGGTTAGGGGGCAAGATCGCGGATACGCGGCCTCCTTGGCCCAACCGTAGAGAGATGCTTCGGATAACTTGGTCGGAGGAGCTCACGCCCATCAAGGAAGAACATCGACCGTCATGAGTGTGGTGGATCAGAAGGTTCGTACCACGCAAGAGCTGGCCGACTGAGGCCCGCAAAGAACCTTTTTAATGTGCTTTGACGAATTTAAGATATGAAATAGTACCAAGATAGACAAGAGTCTCGGTCAGTTTGCGTTCGGAAAGAAAAGCCGGACTGAGGTGATCTAAAAGATATAATGCGAGGAGTCTTAACAAAAATATGTCAATATGGGATCGCAAAAGCTGCGCTTGGCTGACCGCCAGACTGACCGCAGAGGTCAATGCTTTGAAGCGTAGCCTCAAGAGGTTCGAGAACGAAGCTCTCGCCATGCCAAGAGGGGCACCGAGGAGGCAAGGTGAGTAACACTGAGGGAGTCCTCGATTAGGGGTGTCCGGACAGCCGACTATCAATATCCGCCGGACTCCCATCACAAGATAGAAGATTGAAGACTCTCCTGTCCGAAGGTACTTTCCTTGGCGCAAGCTTGGCAACACGGATATGTAGATCTCCTACCATTGTAACCGACTGGTAACCCTAGCCTCTCCGTGTCTATATAAACTGGAGGGCTTTAGTCCGTAGAGGACACAACATTACATCTCAACAATCATACCATAGGCTAGCTTCTAGGGTTTAGCCTCCTTGATCTCGTGGTAGATCTACTCTTGTACTACCCATATCATCAATATTAATCAAGCAGACGAGGGTATTACCTCCATCGAGAGGGCCCGAACCGGGTAAAACATTGTGTCCTCGCTCCTCGTTACCATCCGCTTAGACGCATAGTTCGGGACCCCTACCCGAGATCCGCCGGTTTTGATAATCGACATTGGTGCTTTCATTGAGAGTTCCTCTGTCGTCACCGATAGGCTCGATGGCATCTTCAACCATCAACGCTGTCCAGGTGAGACTTTTCTCCCGATGATCTTCATTCGGGCGGCTTTGTAATCATGGGCCAATTCTTCCATCCGAGCAGATCGAAGTTACGCCTCGTCCGCCGTGTCGATTCGAAGCTTAAACTTCACGGCCGATGACCGCGAGACTTGATCTTCGACGGACTCGAGCCACGCATAAGCGCTGCCAAGACCGATTTATGGGCATGATCTAGCTCTCGGCCGAACAGGTTGAGGTGGTCGACTCGAATCCGCTTCCACTTAGCCCGAGCCGACGCTGACGAGGGTCGGTGGATAGACGCCACTGGGGCTTCAACATCCACGGATGGAGCCAATACCATCTTGTCCCCGCAAACTCATGATCCCGAGGCGCCGACCTCGCCGACCCGAGCCTCCCCGCTACCGCCAATTAAACCAGATTGGGCGCCGTTATGGAATTCACCGCCATGACATTCAGCACTCGCTTTGGCGATATCTGAATTCTCTCAAGCATCTCTCGCTATCAGAGAATCCTCGCCGACTATGGCCAGACGGCTGGAGTTCTGGACGACGAAGAAATTCAGAGCCCACCCACCACCCACTTTGTAGCCACCGTCAAGATCTAACCGACATGCTAGACTACGACCGGCGACATCGACGCTATGGACGGCGATGCCGGAGACGATCAGACCCAGCCCACGTGGCATCGGAAGGCCACCGCCATATGACGCCTACATGGTGGATACCCCAAAAGAAGGGGATGGCGAAAAGCACGGAGGAAGATTCTCTAAAGAAGCAACCCAACGCCGCAAGTGCCAAGGCCATTTAAATCCCGCCACAACAAGAATGGAGATTCCGCAGGAATAATAATACCTGAGAGTGTCAAGACAAACCCTCCAAAGAAGACTCAAAGGCAGGAGGATGCGTAAGCCTCATGAAAGGGCGGCGAAGAAAAGGTTGAGGATCACAACTATATACCTCCTCCAAGACTAAATAAGTTTCAATGACGACGAACTCGAGGAGCCCCGTCAACAAGAGTTAAACGCAGGCTCATCGCTACAAGAAGAAGCCCAAGAAGGAAAACGGAAGCTCAACACAACGGAAGACGCCCTCAATAAGATGGAGCAAAGTACTCAAAACGCAGATAAACACGGCAACAGCCACCAATCAAGAGCTACCCAAGCGCTAAGTTGCCCAGAATTCACGAGAGGCCATAAAGCCCCACCGTCAAATGGCCCAGCCAGTCCATCTACGACCCAAAAGGAAAGCCCCATAAGCAAAGGAACACGCAAGTGTCCGACGATAGCGGCACGCATAAGCATGGGCGCCAGACACCCACTATGTTTCATGACGAGGTGCCGGATCATGAATTCCAGCAGGTTTAAACCCATAAACATAGAAGCCACGATGGAACAATGACCTGGAGTCTGGATAGAAGACTATATATTATATACATATGGGCTGAGGAGACGATCTCCACGCCATAAAATATCTACCCTCAAGCTCAAAGGGCCAGCCCATCATTGGCTCAAAAGCCTCCTTAAAACACTGCTGAAGTTGGGAAGAGCTCGAGGAAGCGCTAGAGCAAATTTTCAAGGACTTATGTCCGCCTCCGATGCAGATGACCTAAGTCACATAACTCAACAGCCCCGAGAGTCACGCTGAAATTTCGAACAGGTTCCTTACCAAAAGAACCAAATAGTCGATCGTCCGGACGCCAAGCCTTAGCAGCTTTTAAGCACAATGTCCGAGACGAATGGTCGCCAGACACCCTGCCAAGAGAAACCGAGGACAATGACCGCATTAACAAGCCTCATGACCCGCTTCAGGAGAGGATGCTATTGGCAAGAAGCAAGACCAAGGACCCAAGTACATCCGAGATAAGAGATGGAATGAAAATCACGGCGCAGAAAAGAGAGCACCGAATAAAGAGAAAAGCCCAAAGAGCACGCAGCAACGCCGGATTTAAAAGCTCACGCCAAATAATAAAGCTACCTCAAGGATGACAACGACGAACCTGCCTAACCTACACAAAATTTCGGGTCGGATATGTCAAATCCACAAGACTCTTAAGGCTCAAATCACACCCACAGGATTGTTGGTTTTCAAACAGTCCGCCGACTAAACGCCGAACACAAGGCTCGACGCACTGCTTAAGAAGATAAACCCCGCCAAACAGCACGGAAAACAAAAGACTTTCCCACAAGGTCAAAGCAAAGAACTCACTTCATGTGAGGACAGAAAACAACGCCACTTTCTAAAAGAGCCTCGCACGGTCCAACCCAGCAGACCATAGAGATTGGATATCAAACCAATCACTTTCACCACCGACTATTCCGTAAGTGTTCAAACGCTGACGGATTCCCTGATATTGAATCCGATCATAGACGGATTGTAATTCACAAACGCCCTAATGGACGGAGGCAGACTTAAACCGCTATATTCAAACACAATCCATCGGATGGGGATAGACCTACCAAAATTCGACATAGCCGCACTTCCTTCAAAGGAGTTACGCCGCCCTTACGCCAAGTGCACAGTGCTCGATATTACTAGAAGTCGTGTTCGATTGTCGAACAATTTTCGACAAAAGTTAATTTTCCATATCGCCCCATTTAAAAGTGAATATCAAGCACTATTGGGACGAAGGCTTTTGTCCGCTTCAACGCCATACCATTACGCTGCCTCTTACACTTAAGATGCCCTCCACATGGCACCATTTCAAAGGCGAGGGTCATTTAAAGACCCCGGACTGGATAGATTAATCCGACTCAGCAAAAGGGGCTCCCTAGCCGCATACCTTTCACAAGGCTGCGCGCACAACTAACCGCTTTCATATAAACCTAGCTTTAATTATTTACACTTATTTTTTGCATATTTTTCGCATCTAACTGTTTCTAAAACTAAATGTTCCTCTCTTTTCTATGAACAACGCATGCATCTGGCCCAGATAACGGCGCAACGGAGACACAGCGCAGACGCAGAGGGACCCGTCAAGGATTCTTTTCAGATTAAGACCCTACGTAGACCTTTATTATCGCTCTTTGTTGTTAATCCTCGCTTCTTCCTATAGCCAAAGCGAGCTCGACGCTTGGCATCGGCCGCCAAGACAATGCCCGCACTCGACACAAGGGCTTAGTACACTGCTCATATCATAAAGTCCTAACACCTTCGGAGTGTTCGCGCCTCAAGTTGGGCATTATATGCATCAGCCTCAATCATGTCTTTGGTCAAATGTTGGGTCGCTCGCCTCGTGTTTTGCTGCCTTACGCTCAGATCACCCGCTAACGCGGCACTGGAGAACTATCGCGACAGCCTCAGCTCGGCCGAAAGCACCTCAGAGAGAAAGCCAAAACTGATCGTCATGATAGCGAGTCTGGTCACCACTTGATCGACTATTGAATGTTTAGAATTTCGCTGACGAAGGACCGCTTCGGTCAGTACATACGCACTCGAATCCGGAGATGTGCGGTGTCATTAGCTATATCGTAGCCCCACCCTCGAGCTCCATTGGCTAAGTGAAAGAAATAAAGCATTATAGTCCGGATTGCTCTGCTTCGCCACGCTACCACCTCCTTATAACAGGACCGAGACGTTGATTAAGTGTGAAAAGCGCTATTTTATGAACACCCCAGACCTTGTGCAAGGGGTGAAGTCAAGATCGATCTTTCGTGTTATACACAAGTATACTTAAACGGCCGCAGACAGAGAAGTTTTACTACGGAAGCACAAGTATAAAAAGCATTCATACTATAATCATTGATTTACAAGTTAATGCGCTCAATTGAACGTTACATTCTTTGAGCATCGCGACTTATTATACGAAGCGCCACGCATAACTTCCCCAATAATGCTCGGGAAGCCGTTTCCATCCCAACCGGGCAGCAATAGCGGTGGCATCCATCTCCGACACATGCCTTTACACGGGCTGTGAGCCATCCGCGCCGATGCAGGCCGACCGCTTCATCTCCTTGATATGCGGCACCGCCCAAGGAATCGCTGCAGAGGTCAAAATTTCGCCTTGGACCTCTCTCGCCACATATGGGCCACGATGTCAGCCATAGCCATCCAGTCTATTCAGTTCGCCCATTCGAAGCGATTGCAAACGCTTTTTGTTTTTTCTGTTTTATTTAAAAAACCAGATTTGACCAGAACTTTGACTGGTTATATCTTTTTAAATACAACTCCAAATAAAATGATTCTTTTTCCCACCTCTCTAAAATTTGATCTAGTTTATTTTGAGATTTATTTGAAAAAATTCAAAACAACTTTTGGTGCTGTTTTATTTTGTGTGTTAATTTTTATATTGCTAAAATAGGATTTTTGGAGAGAGGAGAAAGCATTCAAATGTTTTGGAGTGCACCCTACCATTCCACACATTGAAGGCAAGCATTCTCAACCCCGATAATATTTTCGTGTGTTCGCTGACACGTTTATAACACCACCTCATTTCAAGGACTTGTTATTTCATGTGATATGATCTGCTTGCATGGATGCATATTGGTGATTTCCATGCTGTTGAAATGAGTATACTTGTGATGGTAATCATCCTCATGTATCTTATGCGTGCATACCGAAAGGAATCCGGAAAGCCTCCGCCTTTGGGTAGGCGTGAGCTTGTCGCCGGTCTCCGTCGGGCACGGTTATGTCGGTATGTCATGGTAAGATATAATGAGTGTTGATTGTATTGGTTGAAATATATTTGTTATACATGTCATGCCGAAACTATAGACCTCTGATGAGTCCGTCAGATCGAGTCTTGTTCCAAAGAATCCCCATACTTGTTTCAGATTACCACTGCTCTCTACAACAAGTAGAGTACGGTTCAATAAGTTGTCAACCTCTTCCTAGCACACACCGCATGAGAGGCCATGGTGGAAGATACCGTTGTAGCTGGTAGGCAGGCCACCCGGTGCGAGGGCATGGGTGTTTTGTTAGGGACGAGAGGAGGCCACCCCTTAGAGCACGCGATATAAGTTTGATCCCATGCTACGCGAGGTTGTAGCCTCCCCACTTAGAGTTTGCTTAACAGGTGTCGTGGGTGATTCCAGACACATGTGAGTTAAGCTGGTGTGTGCAAGTTAGGTGTGTTTTCAACAAAAAAGATCAGAGACGGAATTAGTCCCGATGGACTAAAGAAATCCGTTACTGTGGGTAAAGAGTACACCCTCCGCAGAGATTAAAACTATTCAATAGCCGTGTCCATGGTTAAGGACTACGATGCAGGATGGGCCAAGTGTCGGTCTTAGTGTCGGTCTTCGAGGTGAAGCTTAACCGAGCTGGAACAACATGGATTGTGACTTGTGACTTATGATGTTTATGATTATTATTATCGCTGACTAACCCGTGATATTATGGTTATTATCGAGTATCTACAGGATGGTTCTACCTCCAGGATATTCGCTATGATTGTTACTTTCAAAGCCCTTTATGCGGTGTCGCAGGACGCTTGATCGTGGCATTTCTTTTAAAGCCCTTTATGTGGTGTCGCTCGACGCCTCGACCGTGGCATTTCTTTTAAAGCCCTTTATGTGGTGTCGCTTCGGGCCTTGACTATGGCATTTCTTCTAAAGCCCTTTATGTGGTGTCGCTCGACGCCATGATCGTAGCATTTCTTTTAAAGCCCTTTATATGGTGTCGCCAGACGCCGATTTATGGCATTTCTTTTAAAGCCCTTTATGTGTGTCGCCAGACGCCTTGATCGGGTGGCATTTCTTTTAAAGCCCTTTATGTGGTGTCGCTCAGACGCCCGACTGTGGCATTTCTTTTAAAGCCCTTTATGTGGTGTCGCTCAGGGCCTTATTTACATGGCATTTTTTTTAAAGCCCTTTATGTGGTGTCGCTCAGACGCCCGACTGTGGCATTGCTCGTTATTTATTTCATAAATTTTAAAACTACTATGTTATTGCATTTTCATAAATAACTTGCTTGCACGCATCGAGATTATTTATCTTTTGTGGTAGACGCCACGAGCATAAAATATTTTTCAGCACACCATTGTTATGTTATACTGTGTTCATAATGTTTTGCGAGTACATTCAAAGTACTCATCGCTTGTCCTCAGCTATTGTCTTGGCCAGATTTTCTTGCACGAGAGGAGGCGTGCGATGACAGCCCCGAACCTAAGCAACGATGATAGCAGCCTCGTGAAGATAGGAGTTAACCTGGTCACTGTTCTCGTGGGGATTGGAGTCCCATAGACACCGATGATCCACAAACCGCTTCCGCCATCAACCACTAGAGACCAATTGTTGTACTCACATGCCGTAATGGTCTTGTACCACATTTCTTGTATTTTGCTTGGAATTTCAGTATCAAGTTGGAGCCTCATCATTAACAAGAATCCAGGGGCTGATGAGCACGACAATCTTTGATGGAAATTTATTCCCCGAAAAACCGGTCATGACAACGACTTCGAGTAATATCGAGCCTGTGCACTTGGCGTAAGGGCCGGGCGTAACTCCTTTGAAGGAAGTGCAGCTGTGTCGAATTTTGGTAGGGTCTATCCCATCCGACGGATTGTGTTTGAATATAGCAGGTTTAAGTCACTACCTCCGTCCATTAGGACGTTTGTGAATTGTAGTCCGTCTATTATCGGATTCAATATCACGGAGTCCGCCCCATGATTCGAACACTTTTGGAATAATCGGTGGTCGAAAGTGATTGGTTTTGATATCCAATCTCTATGGTTTTAAGGGCCGATCGCGCGAGAGCTCTTTTAGAAAGTGCCGCGACTGTTTTTCGTGTCCTCACATGAAGTGAGTTTATCGCTTTGACTCCTTGTGGGAAAGTCTTTTGTTTTCCGGTGCCCCGTCTGGCGGGGTTTATCTTCTTAAACGGACGCTGCCGAGCCCTTTGCGCTCGGGCGCTTAGTCGGCGGACTGTTTGAAAACCCAACAATCCTCGTGGGTGTGATTTGAAGGCCTTCCAAGTGCTGTGGATTTGTGAGATCCGACCAGTGATTTTGTGTAGGTTAGACAGGTTCGTCGCTGTCGCCCTTGATGGGTTGAGCTTTATTATTCGCCGCGAGCTTTTAAATCCGTGTCGATTGCCGTGCTCTTTGGGCTTTTCTCTTTATTCGGCTGATCTTTTCGCGCCGTGATTTTCCGCTTCCATCTCTTATCTCGGATGTACTTGGGTCAGTCGGTGCTGCTTCTTGCCAACCAGCTGTCCTCTCTAACAAAGCGGGTCATGAGGCTTGTTAATGCGGTCATTGTCGCTGGTTTCTCTTGACCGAGGTGTCTGCGAAACCATTCGTCTCGGACATTGTGCTTAAAAGCTGCTAAGGCTTTGGCGTCCGGACAATCGACTATTAGGTTCTTTTGGTAAGGAACCTGTTCCTGCATTTCACTACGACTCTCCGGGCTGTTGTGTTATGTGACTTAGGTCGCTCTGCATCCGGAGGCGGACATAAGTCCCTTGAAAATTTGCTCTAAACGCCTCGAGCTCTTCCCAACTTCCAACAGTATTTTCTAGGAGGCTTTTGGGCCAATGACGAGCTGGCCCTTTGAGCTTGAGGGTAGATATTTTTATGGCGTGGAGATCGTCTCCTCGGCCATATGTATATGCGAGATATAGTCTTCTATCCGCATCTCGTGGTCCTGTTGTTCCATCGTATGCTTCTATGTTTATGGGTTTGAACCCTGCTGGGAATTCATGTTCCAGCACTTCGTCTCTGAAGCATAGTGGGTGCGGCGCCCCATTTGTATCGCGTGCCGCTATCGCCGGAAACTTGACGTGTTCCTTTGCTTATTGGGGCTTTTCCTTTGGGTCCATAGATGGACCTGGTTGGAGCCATTTGACTGGAGGAGGCTTATGGCCTCTTCGTCGAATGCAGGAGCAGCTTAGCGCTCGGGTAGCTCTTCGTTGGTGGCTGTTGCCTTGTTTGTCTGCGGGTTTTGAGCATTTTGCTCCATCTTAACGGGCGCTGCTCTTCCGCTGTGTTGAGCTTCCGCTTTTCCTTCTTCAGGCTTCTTGCTGTAGCGATGAGCCTGCGTTTGCAAAGATCTTGTTCGACGGGCTCTTCGAGTTCGTCGTCATCGGGCTTGATTCGACCCTCGGAGGGAGGTACATAGTTGTGATCCTCAACCTTTTCTTCTGCCGCCTTTCGTGAGGGCTTGCTTCTACCTCCTCCTTCCGCTGAGTCTTGCCGGAGGGTTTGTCTTCGCACTCTCCGAGTGTTATTATCTCCCGTGCCGGATTCTCCATTCTTGTTGTGGCGGGATTTAGAGTGGCGCCCGTCGACGCTTGGGTTGCTTCTTTAGAGAATCTTCCTCCTTTGCTTTTCGCCATCCCCTTCTTTCGGGTGTCCACTATGTAGACGTCAGATGACGAGGTGGCCTTCCAAAGGTCCGTGGGCGCTGGGTCCTGATTGTCGCCGCATCATCATCCATAGCGCCGATGTCCTCGAGTCGTAGTCTAGCATGTCGGTTAGATCCTCGATGATGGCTACAAAGTGGGTGGTAGGAGGGCTCAAATTTCTTCATCGTCTGAACTCCAACCGCCCCGGCCATAGTCCGCCAGATTCTCCCCGAGCGTAGAGATGCTTCAGGAATTCAGGATATCGCCAAAAGGCGAGTGTTGAAAGATGTCCGGCGGTGAATTCCATAACCGCGCCTAACCGCTTAATTGGCAGGTAGCGGGAGGCTCGGAGTCCGCAAGGAGTCCGCGCGTCTCGGGATCACGAAGTTCGCAAGGTACAAATCGGTATTCGCTCCATCGCCGTGGATGTTGAAGCCCGGTGGGCGTCTTCATCTACCGACCCTCGCCATGGGCGATCGGCTCCGGGTAAGTAGTCGGGCGGATTCAAGTCGCGACCACCAAAGCACTGCTCGCGGCAGAGCTAGATCATGCCCATCGTCACAAGACGTGGCGGTAGCTGCTGTGGCTCGAGTCCGTCAAGATCAAGTCTCCGCGATCGCCGGCCGTGAAGTTTAGGCTTCGAACCGACCGACGGCCAGGGGCGTAGCTTTGATCTGCTCCAGATGGCCAAGAGAGTTGGCCCGCGATGCAAAAGCCGCCGAATCGAAGATCTGTCCGGGAGGAAAGTCTCACCACAGGACAGCGTTGAAGGTTGAAGATGCCATCGAGCCTATTGGTGGCGACACAGGAACTCTCAATGAAAGCACCAATGTCGGTGTCAAAACCGGCGGATCTCGGTAGGGGGTCCCTAACTGCAGCGTCCTAGGCAGATGGTAACAGGAGACGAGGGACACAATGTTTTACCTGTGTTCAGGCCCTCTCGATGGAGGTAATACCCTCACGCCCGCTTGATTAATATTGATGATATGGGTAGTACAAGAGTAGATCTACCACGAGATCAATGAGGCTAAACCCTAGAAGCTAGCCTATGGTATGATTGTTGAGATGTAATGTTGTGTCCCACGGACTAAAGCCCTCCGGTTTATATAGACACGGAGAGGCTAGGGTTACACAGAGTCGGTTACAATGGTAGGAGATCTACATATCCAGATTGCCAAGCTTGCCTTCCACGCCAAGTAAAGTACCTTCCGACACGAGCCGAGTCTTCAATCTTCTATCTTCGTAGTCTTGGAGTCCGGGATATTGATAGTCCGCTGTCCGGACACCCCTAGCCAGGACTCCCTCGCATGTGGTTAACACCAAGGACATGATTCAGAGAAGGAAATGGAAGATTAATGAGGGTCCACAATGTGTTCTATGTCCAATCGGGATCTTGGAGGGCAGAAACCTCCTTTTTCCAAAGGCAATTTCAGTGCTCGCGTCTGGATCTATCTCAAATTGTATGGAAAGACAGATCAGGACATGGTGGAGATTGCCTACCATGCTAGAAAGGAGTTCAACAAACCTTTCTTTGCGGAGGTGGTTTTACTACAGGTGGAATATTTGGAAGGTCGAGAAATAGACGAGCTAGCCAGAACATCAAGCCATCCTTCGAGCATGTAGAAATGGATGCATTCATGATCTCACTGCTCTCTCATAGAATCAAATGTAAACATAGAGAGGCCTTACTTAAATGGATTGATTTCCTACCTCCTTGAGGGGAGCTGCCTTTGTTCTCTATTTATATATTTGTATTTATTAGGACTAGTCCTCTTGTATAGCCTTCTTTAGCTGTTTCTCCTTTTTCCTCATCTTGAGGAAACTTTGTATTATTTCTGTTTTTCCTTTGCATTAATAAAATGTTGTGGGGTGCAAGCCCTGTAGTCTT
This sequence comes from Aegilops speltoides, assembly GCA_021437245.1. Lineage (NCBI taxonomy): Eukaryota > Viridiplantae > Streptophyta > Magnoliopsida > Poales > Poaceae > Aegilops > Aegilops speltoides. The sequence continues at coordinate 81,167 of JAHHZJ010002968.1, read as the reverse complement.
CAAGGTTAAAAAAAAGTACCTTAGAACATGTGCTCTGTAGTATTATCAACTCCGCCGGTTTAACTTAAATTTCTTAAACCGTCGGAGGCCATCGCATTGCTCATCTTGGAACAGATATGCGGATGAAATTGAAGGAGGCTTATACACTTATTGAACAACTATATACCGTGCACAACGGGTTATCTCTGCAGTCTCTTATAACAAACGGCACCAACATTGATCAAGGACACATTAGCAATATTATCCATGACATCGCTCGAGATAGAGGAGGTGAAGCGATGCTTCTGCAAGGGCTAGCACTTTACTCAGACCGACCCGGCCAAAGCATGGATATCGACTAGGATCCGTTGACATCTCCAAGGATTTCGGATGAGCAGGCGAGACGGATCAGCATTTGACAATGACACACTCAAAGCTCGACAAAGAAGATGCGCCCATTGTCCACCAACTCGTACGCGAGGCTAACTGATTGCTCATTGGTCTTTTTATGATGAAGAGAACCATCGAGTTGACACGGTATATGAGAGACACAAAACCTTATTCCGCCAATTGTAAGCACACTTATGCCTGATGTTGACCCATCTGATCGATAGGTGAAGAAGCTGTGTTTCAGTGCTTTAACCGGATTGACCGACCACCCTTGACTTCTAGCCTCTGGGTGGAGAGGAGGAGGTTGAACCGGCACCTGAAGATCCTTCCACTTCACGTCGTCCGGGCAACGAGTCTTAATCCGACATTTGTGTTTCTGTGACAAATTTTTGTTGTGCAAGGACAATCAACTTTTTGGGCCTCAAAGTGCCTTGTAATAGGCTAGTTAAAACTCTTTGATTTGTTGTGCTGATGCACGACTTGTGTTGAACCTCCATAACACATGCAATGTTTGCTTGTTCTTTGATAACGCGACTCTGAAGCCTGCATAAAGAAAGTTTGTCCTGGCGGTTTACCGCTGGACGGGTCATAATACCCAAGATAAAGCCTGATTGATAATCAAACCTTAAGAAATATGAAATAACTCATACCTGTGATGTGATATCACTTTAGTTGGTGTACCAACTTTGTTTGTAATAAGGGTGAAAACCCAAATCTTGAATTTTGTATAACTGGCGACAAGTAGTCAAAGCCAGGCCCGATTAATAAACTCCGGTTTAATATTAAGGTTCGTCAACTTTTAGTTGAGAACCAAGCCGGGTTACCAAACACCGGGTTAATATGATGACTGAAAAGCCATACCAGATCAAAGATACTGGTTTAACATAGAAGTCATCAAAAGAAAAAAAATAGTGATAAACGCAAATAAAACCGTGTAGTCGAGGCTTTTTGAGGGCTACCAGGCCCAAATTCGAGGCTTTTCATGGGCTGCTGGCCGCTGAGTTAAACCATTTGACAAAGCCTTTTAAGATGGGCCTCGAACTAACTAATCACCATTTTAACTTAGACAAGTTCATGGTCTCAATGAGAGTAATCATCAAACATTCGGGGTCATGCTAGGATTACTGGATAGGAGTGGCTTACTTGATGAAGGTAGGTTAACCCGGGGTTTTAGGTAAATATACCAGGCTTCCAAGCCGTGGGTCGATATGCAGCTACAAGGGTCCTATCAAACTCTTTGTTACTTTACACAAAGAGCCCCCAAGTAACATGATTTGTTGTGCTCATGGGGTGCCTATGTTTGAGCTGTGCAAAGCATCCAGACTCTCTTTGGCCCCTTGGGTGTGAAGCTCCCAAGTTGTATTGTGGCATGACAGCCGGTTTAGCAGGTAGTACTCCGCTTTGTCATCTGAAGCCCCCATGTAACTCAAAGGATATTTGAGAAAAAACAGCAGAGGCCCTGCTTATAGCAAGGATGTTGGTTTATTTTATTGATCATAATATATACATTGTCGAAATATGTACATAAGAAAAGCCTATGGCTCAAGTGTAGTAAGGCCGTCGGAGAGCTATGTTCCACGGCCACCGGGTCTCCTCCTCAGAGGTGCGTGAGTTGTCTCGAACGTCAATGAGGTAGTATGATCCGTTGTGTAGATTTTTTCTGACCACAACGGGTCCTTCCCAAGGTGGGGATAACTTGTGCATGTCAATCTGATCCTGGATGAGCCGGAGCACTAAGTCACCTTCTTGAAAGGTTCTTGTCCTAACCCGGTGGCTGTGATAATGCCACAGGTCTTGCTGATAAACCGCCGAATGGGCTAGAGCCATATCCCGTTTTTCATCTAACAGGTCCAACGCCTCCTGGCGCGCTTGCTCATTGTCTGCTTCAACATAATTAGCAACCCGGGGCGAGTCATGACGAATATCACTTGGGAGGATTGCCTGCGCTCAGATACAATGAAGAAAGGTGTGTAACCCGTTGATCGATTGGGGGTGGTGTTGATGCTCAATAACACGTATGAAATTCTTCCACCCAACAACCCGACGGCCGCTTTAAAGGGACCATAAGTCGGGTTTAATACCTTTCAAGATTTCTTGATTAGCTCTCTCCGCTTGACCATTGGTTTGGGGTGCGCCACGGATGCTAAGTCAAGCCGGATGTGCTCTCTCGACAAAAATCTTCCATCTCGCCTTTTAGAAAGGTTTGTGCCATTATCCGTGATGATGCTGTGTGGAAAGCCAAAAGCGAAGATAATCTTTTTGAGAAATTGAACTGTCGTAGCCACATCACACTTGCTAACCGCCCGCTTCAACCCACTTGGTGAACTTATCAACCGCCACCGTAAGGTGGGTCTTCTTATCCTCGGAATGTTTAAAGGGTCCCACCATGTCAAGCCCCCAAGTGGCAAACGGCCAAGTGATGGGAATCATCCGTAACTCTTGAGCCGAACATGAGCTCTGCAAGGAAAACTTTGACAAGCATCACATCGCTTACGGATCCTCAGCGTCGGCATGAGCTGTCAACCAAGAGAACCCATGATGAAAAGCTTTTGCAACGGGATCAATGAACCGGCATGATGACCACAAACCCCATCATGAATTTCCGCTGGATCTCTTGGCCTTCTTCTCGAGAAACACAAGCGCTGAAATACGCTTGAAACGCTGCGGTGGTGTAACTTCATTGCCGGTGTCAAACCGGGCGGATCTCGGGTAGGGGGTCCCGAACTGTGCGTCTAAGCGAGATGGTAACAAGAGACAAGGGACACGATGTTATTACCCAGGTTCGGGCCCTCTCGATGAAGGTAAAACCCTACTCCCCGCTTGATTGATATTGATGATATGAGTAGTACAAGAGTGGATCTACTACGAGATCAAGGAGGCTAAACCATAGAAGCTAGCCTATGGTATGATTGTTTTTCATCCTATGGACTAAAACCCTCCGGTTTATATAGACATCGGAGAGGGCTAGGGTTACACAGAGTCGGTTACAATTGTAGGAGATCTACCTATCCATATTGCCAAGCTTGCCTTACACGCCAAGGAAAGTCCCATCCGGACACGGGACGAAGTCTTCATTCCTGTATCTTCATAGTCCTGGAGTCCGGCCAACGATGATAGTTCGGCTATCCGGACAACCCCTAGTCTAGGACTCCCTCAGTAGCCCCTGAACCAGGCTTCAATGACGACGAGTCCTGCGCGCATATTGTCTTCGGCATTGCAAGGCGGGTTCTTCCTCCGAATGACTTCATAGAAGATTTGTGAACACCAGGATAGTGTCAGGCCCTGCAAAATAAATTCCACATACCACCGTAGAGAGAATAATATTTACACAAGTTCAATCCGCCGATGTATTTCGTGGCGTGACATCACCCACGGCCAAGCCTTTACTCGAATCGTTTTGTCATACCACCTCCTCCAGCGTTTAGCGAGGCGGTTTCTTAGCACATCTTGTCGGCAGCGGATCGCGTCCCTTATTCCGGGATTCTCATAAATACGGACGTGGGTAACCCAACCGCGCCATTGATTGTGGCGCTTAGGGAGATAAGCGAGTTTTACCAGCCGGGCGAGGGCGATAGTTCCGTCCGCCCATATATAAGGAAAGGATCCACCTTTTCACCCACGCCTTCTTCCTTCTTTTGCTTATTCATCTCCGCAAGATTTGAGCTCTAGCGCCCAAGTCCGCACATCTCACCTCAACCTTCTCCATCCATGTCCGGAGTGGGAGGCAAGTGGATGGCCTCCTCCGTTACGGAGGGACACATCAAGAAGCTGCGCGGCGCCGGATATTTGTCCAAAGGACATCGCGACCGCTCCTTGATGAGGGGCAGCTCATCCCCACCCCCGGCCCCATGAGAGGGTGGTATTCCTTCCCCATTTCCTCCACGGACTGGGCATCCCACTCCACCCCTTTGTCCGGGGGCTCATGTTCTATTACGGCCTGGATTTCCACGATCTGGCCCCGAATTTCATCCTCAACATTTCGGTGTTTATAAATCAGGTGCGAGGCCTTCCTCTACATCCAGCCCCACTTCGCTTGTGGCTAAAGACCTTCAATGTCAAGTCAAGGTTGTGAACGGCAGCCAGCGGAGTGCAGAGGGCACCATGGTGGGCAAATGCCCAATGCACTTGGCTTGAGGGCGCTTGGAAACCATCACGGGGTGGCAATCGGGGTGGTTATATATCACCGAGCAGCGCGACCTCGAATGGGCAAAGTGGCCCCGACCAGATCTGGCATCCCCATGCGGCTCACTTCGAAAGAGAAGGCTGCGCAAGGGGCTATTCGGAAGAGCTGACCGGACTTCAATCTCGCCTCCAAACCCCTGTGAACAAGAAGCTCAAGCTCGTCTAACGTAATCTAGGTCATGCTCATCCGCCGGATTCTCCCGGCCAGAGCGGGATTTCAATTTGTGGGAGTTCAATCCGGCACAGCCTTTGGACCTTGAGCGGCTCTCTTGACACTACGCATTTAAGATGCACGGAAGGTGATGTTAAGGGCGGCGAGGCCCTCAATCCGCTATCAAGATTGCGGATTCAGCTCGCAGACGTCCGGCCATGAGGTAAGTCGATTATCCTTTATGGGACACTTGCTTTTCATAGTTTGACTCTATCACGGGATCTAAATTCCCAATGCCTTTAACAGGCTCGAAGACGGCGTCCGGATAGGTTAACTCTCCGGCTCCTCTTCTAGAAGACCCAGCTGATGCCCGTTTGACAGGGCTGCTGGTCCCGGCGCTTTATGTGGTGCCGGAGAATAAGGCCAAGAAGAAGGCCACGTGAACCCGGAGGAGTTCCCGGCGTCAGGTGGTATCGGACTCATCGTCCGATGACTCCGGGGCGGACTCGTCCCTCGAGGACGAGGAGGAGAAGAAAGAGGCCTCTCCCCCAGCGGGGGAAGAGAAGAAGAGGAAGGCCTCCCCAATGAGGGAGGCCGAAGGGTCCAAGAAGGGAAGGACCCTTCCGCCGGACTGTTCTGCCAACGTTGGTGACGGCGACGAGGAGTGGCCCTCAAGGGCCAAGCCCCTGGCGAGATCGTAAGTATCCGGACTCCTAAATGATTTATAATTTTTCTTTTGTCGCATGGTGTCTTTCTAATGCTGCATACAACACTGTAGTCCGCCAAGGACGATCTTCCCGCTTCGCCGAGCGGTCTTTGTGCTACGCCGGATATGGATTCTCTTCCAACCGCCCACCCCGCGATGTCCGATGATGCCGAGGTGGGATCCTGTGAAGGGACCCACCAGAGGAGGAGGAGGCCCCGAAGGTGCTGCGTGGCAACATCCCGGACTTTTGCAACGGACCCGCACCCAAACTGCAGTGGTTCCGGAGTTCGGCGGGCGGCCCTTCGTAAGAAGGGCAAGATCTATGACACCGCGGCCTCCGTCCCAACCAGAGGCGCCGGATAACTTGGCTGGAGGAGCTCAATGGCGCTTCCATCAAGGAAGAACACTGCATTGTCATGAGTGTGGTGATTCGAAGGTTCAGCTTCGCCAAGAGCGGGCTGACCGAGGCCTGCAGCAACCTTTTAACAAAGCTTTGGCGTAAGAATTTTAAGATATGTGAAATAGTACCGCATAGACAGTAGCCCTCGATGCTCGGTTTGGTGTTAGGAAGAAAAGCCGGACTGAGGATCTAAAAAGATATCTGGAGTCTTAACAAAAATATGTCAATATGGGAATGCAGGCTGCGCCGCCGACCTCTGCCGCAGACCGACTGCAGAGGTCAATGCTTTGAGCAGAGCCTCGAGAGGTTCGAGAACGAGCTCGGCCATGCCAAGAGGCAGCTCGAGGACAAGGAAGGTGAGTAACACTAAGGGAGTCTGGACTAGGGGTGTCCGGATAGCGGACTATCAATATCCGCCGGACTCCCGACTACGAAGATAGAAGATTGAAGACTCCGGCTCGTGTCGGAAGGTACTTTCCTTGGCGTGGAAGGCAAGCTTGGCGTCTGGATATGTAGATCTCCTACCATTGTAACCGACTCTGTGTAACCCTAGCCTCTCCGGTGTCTATATAAACCGGAGGGCCTTAGTCCGTAGGGATCTAACATTACATCTCAACAATCATACCATAGGCTAGCTTCTAGGGTTTAGCCTCCTTGATCTCGTGGTAGATCTACTCTTGTACTACCCATATCATCAATATTAATCAAGCGGGACGAGGGTTTTACCTCCATCGAGAGGGCCCGAACACGGGTAAAAACATTGTGTCCTCGTCTCTTGTTACCATCCGCCTAGACGCATAGTTTGGGACCCCTACCGAGATCCGCGGTTTGACACCGACATTGGTGCTTTCATTGAGAGTTCCTCATGTCATCCCGATAGGCTCGATGGCATCTTCAACCATCAACGCTGTCCGGGTGAGATTTTTCTCCCGGACAGATCTTCAGATTCGGGCGGCTTTGTCTGCGGGCCAATTCTCTTGGCCATCCGGAGCAGATCGAAGCTACGCCCCGTCGTCGAGTCGATTCGAAGCTTGAACTTCACGGCCGATGACCGCGGAGACTTGATCTTGACGGACTCGAGCCTGAACATGCGCCCAAGACCGTGGCGATGGGCATGATCTAGCTCTGCGGCGGACGTGCTTTGGAGGTCGCTTTCGGATCCGGCTCCGGCCACTGGCGGAGCCGATTGCCCGATGTCGGTGGCGAGATAAGCGCCACTGGGGCTTCAACATCCACGGCGATGGAGCCGAATACCAATCTTTTCCCCTGCGAAACTCATGATCCCGAGGCGCCCGACTCCTCGCCGGACTCCGAGCCTCCTGCGCCCCTGCCAATTAAACCAGATTGGGCGCCGGTTACGAAATTCACCGCCGCGGACATCTTTCAGCACTCATCTTTTGGCGATATCCTGAATTCTCTGAAGCATCTCTTGCTATCAGGAGAATCTGGCGGACTATGGCCAGGATGGTTGGAGTTCTGACGATGAAGAAATTGAGCCCACCCACCACCCACTTTGTAGCCACCGTCAAGATCTAATCGACATGCTAGACTACGACTCGATGACATCGGCGCTATGGACGATGATGCGGAGACGATCGAGGACCCAGCGCCCCGCGGCACGCTGGAAACCACCTCGTCATATAGCGTCTACATGGTGGATACCCCAAAAGAAGGGATGGCGAAAAAGCAGCGGAGGAAGATTCTCTAAAGAAGCAGCTCAACGCCGGCATCAGTGGCGCCTCTAAATCCTGCCACAACAAGAATGGAGATTCCGGCACAGAAATAACAATACCCGTGAGAGTGTCAAGACAAACCCTCAAGCAAGACTCGGTCACGGGAGGATGCGAAGCAAGCCCTCACGAAAGGGCGGCGGAAGAAAAGGTCGAGGACCACAACTATATACCTCCCTCCGAAGACCAAACAAGCCCCAATGACGACTTAACTCGAGGAGCCCGTCGAACAAGAGCTTTTCAAGCGCAGGCTCATCGCTACAGCAAGAAGCACAAGAAAGAAAGCGGAAGCTCAACACAACGGAAGACGCGCTCGAATAAGATGGAGCAAAGTACTCAAAACCGCAGATAAACACGGCAGACGCCACCAATCAAGAGCTACCCGGCGCAAGCTGCTCCCGAATTCGACGAGGAGGCCATAAAGCCCCACCGTCAAATGGCCCAGCCAGTCCATCTCTGAACAAAAGGAAAGCCCTAATAAGCAAAGGAACACGTGAAGTGTCCGACGATAGCGGCACGCATACAAGTGCAGGGCGCCGCACACCCACTATGCTTCACCGACGAGGTTTGGATCATGAACTCCAGCGAGGGTTTAAACCCATAAACATAGAAGCCTACGATGGAACAATGACCACTCGGAGTGCGGATAGAAGACTATATATTGCATATACATATGGCGGAGGAGCGATCTCCACGCCATAAAATATCTACCCTCAAGCTCAAAGGGCCAGCCATCATTGGCTCAAAAGCCTCCCGTAAAACATTGTTGGAAGTTGGGAAGAGCTCGAGGAAGCGTTTAGAGCAAATTTTCAAGGGACTTATGTCCGGCCTCCGGATCTGAGATGACCTAAGTCACATAACTCAACAGCCCGGGAGAGTCGTGGCGGAAATTCAGGAACAGGTTCCTTACCAAAAGAACCAAATAGTCGATTGTCAGGACGTCGAAGCCTTAGCAGCTTTTAAGCACAATGTCCGAGACGAATGGCTCGCCAGACACCTCGGTCAAGAGAAACCAGGACAATGACCGCATTAACAAGCCTCATGACCGGCTTCTGCGAGGAGAGGATAGTGGTGGCAAGAAGCGCACCAATGACCCAAGTACATCCGAGATAAGAGATGGAAATGGAAAATCACGGTAGAGAAAAGAGCAGCACCGAATAAAGATAAAAGCCCAAAACCACGGCGGTCGGCGCGGATTTAAAAGCTCACGGCCAAATAATAAAGCTTAGCCTCAAGGATGACAGCGACGAGCCTGTCTAACCTACAAAAATTACGGTCGGATATGTCAAATCCACGGTACCCGGAAGGCCCGCAAATCACACCCACGAGGATTGTTGGGTTTTCAAACAGTCCGCCGACTAAACGCCCGAACACAAAGGGGCTCGACAGCGTCAAGCGAAGAAGATAAACCCCGCCAGGCACGGAAAACAAAAGACTTTCCCACAAGGGGTCAAAGCGATAAACTCACTTCATGTGAGGACAGGGAAAAGAACAACGCCACTTTCTAAAAGAGCCTCGCGCGGTCCAACCCAGCAGACCGTAGAGATTGGATATCAAAACCAATCACTTTCGACCACCGACTACTCGAAGTGTTCAAACGCGGACGGAATTCCCGATTTTGAATCCGATCATAGACGGATTGCAATTCACAAGCGCCCTAATGGGCGGAGGCAGCGACTTAAACCTGTTATATTCAAACACAATCCATCGGATGGGGATAGACCCTACTAAAATTGACATAGCGCACTTCCTTCAAAGGAGTAACGCTCGCCCTTACGCCAAGTGCACAGGCTCGATATTACTAGAGGTCATGTTCGATCACGAGCAACCCTCGGCGAGAAACTAATTTTCCATATCGTCCCATTTAAAAGTGAATATCAAGCACGTTGGGACGTAAAGCTTTTATCCGCTTCAATGCCATACCACATTCTGCTGTCTCTACACTCAAAATGCCCGCCCCCATGGCACCATTTGGTCGCTGGTCATTTAAAGACCCCGGACTCGGATAGACGAATCGGGACTCAGCAGGCTAGGGGCTCCCTAGCCGCATACCCTTTCACAAGGGGCTGCGCGCACAACTAACCGCGGTTTCATATAAACCTAGGTTTAATTATTTACACTTACTATTTTGCATATTTTTCGCACAAACTGTTTCTAACACTAAAATGTTCCTCTCTTTCTCTGAGATGAACAACGTGCGTACCTGTCCCGTGATAACATAGCGGAGACACAAGTAGTGAGCGTGCGGTAGGGACCCGTCGCAAGGATTCTTTTCAGATTAAGACCCTCGAGACCTTTTTATTACTGTCTCTTGTTGTTAATCTCCCTCGGCTTCTTCCTATAGCTAAAGCGAACTGGCGCTTTGGCATCGGCGCGTCGAAAGACAATGCCCGTGCACGGACACAAGGGCTTAGGCATAATTCTGCCCGTTATCATAAAGTCCGAACACCTTCGGAGTGTTGGCGTCTCGAGTTAGGCATTATATGCATCAGCTCGAATCATGTCTTTGGTCAAATGTTGGGTTTGCCCGACTCCTGTGTTTTGCTGCCTTACGTTCCGTATCACCGGCTAACGCACACTGGAGAACTATCTGCGATTGTGCCCCGTTAAATTGGCGAGCACCTCGATGAAAGCCAAAATCGATCGTCATGATATAGCGAGAGTCTGGTCACCACTTGATCGACCATTGGAATGTTTAGAATTCCCGCTTTGACGAAGGACCGTTTCGGTCAGGCACATACACACCTTAATCCGGAGTTGTGCGGTGTCATCGAGGGCTATATCGTAGCCCCACCCTCGAGCTCCATTGGCTAAGTGAAAGAAATAAAGCATCATAGTCCGGATTGCCTCGTTAAGCTCGCTACCACCTCCTTATAACAGACGAGGCGTTGGATTAAGTGTGAAAAACTGCTATTTTATGAACACCCCAAAGACCTTGTGCAAGGGGGCTGAAGCGAAGATCGTGCATCTTCAGGTTATACACAAGTATCATAAGCGGCCGCCACGGAGAAGTTTTACTACTTGGAAGCACAAGTATAAAAAGCATTCATACTATAATCATTGATCTACAAGTCAATGCGTTCAATTGAGCGTTACATTCTTTGAGCACCGCGACTCTATTATCTGAGCGCCACGCATAACTTCCCGAAATAATGCTCGGCAGAAGCCGTTTCCATCGAACCAGGCGGCAACAGCGGTGGCATCCATCTCCGGACACTATGCCTTTACGGGCGGAGCCATCCGCGCGCCTCGATGCAGGCCGACTGTTTCATCTCCTTGATATGCGGCACCGCCCAAGGAACTGCTGCAAGAGGCAAGTAGCTCGTCGCCTTGGACCTCTCTAGCCATACATGGGCCCACGATGTCGATCATAGCCATCCGGACAGTCTATTCAGTTCGGCCCATTCGCCAACCTGTCCAATCGGTGGAAGAGGGCGATCCGGATGTGGAATTGAGTCAATATAACTCTTCCGCCGTGATCCCCGGCTCCGGAAGTGCTTAACGGCATCGGCGCTTTCGCAGCTTATACAGATCCTCCGAACTCCAGCAGCTCAAATTGGCGTGCTTGGCATCCATAAACCGGGGACCCATAAGAAACGGCTTGCCAGCCGTGATTTCTCCGGCTTGGCGCAGCTCCTCCTTCATAGCCCGCATTGCAGAACGGGCATCCTTGGCTTTGGCGGTGGCCTTCTTCAGGTCTTCCCGCTCCGATAAGCGCTCCTTTTCAAGAGCCTCATTGCGGTCGGTAGCATCCTTTAATTTCTTGGCCAATTCGGCCACCTCCGCCCTGCTTAGGCAGTGCGCCTCCTTCTCGGCCTTCAACTCTTCGGCCGCCCTCGCGGCAGCCACATCACTCCTTCGGGCTTGCTCCTTAGCCAGAGCAAGTTCGGCCCGAATGCTCTCCACAGCAGCAGCACTATCTGTATTAACAGCATATAACTTATCAGAGGCGGGCTTGGACCCACTAAATAAAGCAGTTGCGGAGAATTTATTTACCTTGCGACTCGTCAAGTCGCTGATTGACAAGGGCGATGTCAGCATCTGCCACGTCAAGTTGTCGACTTAATTCGACAAACTCACTAGTCCGGCTGGCCCCCGGACTATCCGCCACCTGTATCAGAGCGGCGGTATTCATTACCTGAGATGTTGAGATTTTGATCCTCGGCACGCTGTCGTTTTCGACAACCTACCGAGTCTCAGGGGCTACTATCTATACAGGGCGCATTCTTTATATGCAAAACTGTTAAAAGACAAAGGGGTGCATCATTATCGCATACCTCAAATCCCGCCAGCAAGCTCAGGGCGGCATTACGCAATCCGCTTTCAGCGGACGAAATCCTTCCGGCCACCATACGCATTAATGCGCGGTGATCTTACGAAATGGGCGCCCTCTCAAGCAAACTCTTGATTCTCCCGACGGACTCTGGTGGGTGTTGAACTCTTTGGCCCCTCCGGACTCGAGGGCGCCCCGTGGCGACGCCCGGGCTCGCTTGCCTCATCTTGCGGCACGGCGGGCGGAGCGTGTCGCTCTCCATCATCTCGAAAGAAGATCCCCCGAGGATGAACTCATCTGAGACGGCTGCAGATCCGAACTGCGATATAAATATTTCGGTTACCTACAGAAGCATAAGCGAAGGTACTTCCTTATTAAACTTCCTCTTTCATACTCACGGCTCGTTGGAGGGCTGGTCCTTGGGCGATGATTGCGCGTCAGATTCTCTCGGACGCGGAACCTAGTGGGATTTCTTCCCACGCTTAGGGGCTTTGACCTCGGATCTTGAGGCGGTCCTCTCTCCTCTCAAGGAGAGGATCCTTGTTCCCTCCTCTTGATCGCCTCTTTGGGCCATATTAGCTCCTTTATCTCCCCGTCGCCCCCCTCTGTGGCGCAACTTCCAACATTCTGACTAGCACGGGCTCGGTCACGGTTTCGGGAGGGGGGCGGACACCTTATCAGCCTTGATCGCGCCACCCATTCCTGTAAAGAATAAAAAGGGTCAGAGCGATCTTTTGAAGGCATACAAATAGAATGTCCGAGCTCGAGCTACTTACACAGTATCAAGGCGTCGCGCCTCAAGCTGCGTCCTCGGCGAATCCGACCGCTACCTGCGGTCGAAGAACATCTTATACATCTCCGTGGGTGTTGCGCCCATAAAATGTTGGAGAATCTGAGGTCCCTCGGATTGAACTCCCATAGGCGGAAGGGCGGCGTTTGCGAGGTAGGAGGTGCCTGATTAGCATGACTTGCATCACCTTGACCAGGTCGATCTCCCTTGTTTGGAGGTCTCGAATCCGCCCGCATTGCGGGCACGTCCTCGGGCGGCCCCAGTTGAGCCCTTAGTTGACCCACGACATTAGTTGCCGTGGAGGTCCCGGAAGGGAAGGAGGGCCGGCTTTTGCTTCTGCCCCTTGGAGCGGTGATGTAAAACCACTCCTGCTGCCACAATCCTGTTCCTCTTGGAAGGAACCTTGAGCCACAGGGCATCGACCTTCTTGCTTATGGTGCGCCTCGCCGCACTCCGCTTAGCGCCCCGATCATCTTGGCTCCACCTTGAATGTTTTCAGCCACAGGCGAAGTGGGGGATGGCGCGGAGGAAGGCTTCGCAGACAATAATGAATGCGGAGATATGGAGGATGGACTCCGGAGCCAAATCGTGGAAGTCCAGCCCGTAGTAGAAAAGGAGCCCTCTCACAAAGGGATGCGTCGAGAAGCCTAATCCCTGCCGGAGGTGAGATGCGAAAACGACGCGCTCGTCGGGCTCGGGTGCTGGCACGGCCTGCCCTGGAGCAGGCAACCTGTGTAAAACTTCATAGGCCAGGTACTTGGCCTCCCGCAACTTCAATATGTCCTCCTCTGTGATGGAGGAGGGCATCCACCGGCCCTGGAAGTCGGAGCCGGACATTGCTTAGGATCCGAAGCGCTCGAATCTGGAGCTCGGGGTGTTTGAACTAGGAGCAGAGGAAAGATTCGATGTGAGATTGAAGAACAAGGACATGCCTTGGTCCTCTTATAAAGGGGGAAGAAATACTAAGGGCCGTCTCCGTGACCGTTTGAGATTCCCCTTCGATAGAGGCGTGGCGGCAGGCACGTTGAGTTACCCACACGTATTGATGAGGGTCCCGAATAAAAGGAACACGATCTCGCTTGACGGGGCGTGCCAAGGAAACCGCTTCGCTAAGCGTCTTTGGCGGAATAATAAAACGATTCAAACAAGGGCTTGGCTACGGTGTGATGTCACGCGCATAATACGTCGAGATTGAGCTAAGTGTATATCTTATCCTCTCGTTGGAGTGTGGAATTTATTTTGCGTGAGTCGAACACTATCATGGTGTTCATTATCTTCTCCGGATTATTCAAGGAGGAACCCGCCTTGCAATGCCGAACATTATGCCGCGGACATATCGCCATTGAAGACTGGTTCAGGGGCTCTTGAGGAGTCTGGACTAGGGGTGTCCGGATAGCGGACTATCAATATCCGCGGACTCGGACTACGAAGATAGAAGATTGAAGACTCGGCTCATGTCCCAAGGTACTTTCCTTGGTGTGGAAGGCAAGCTTGGCGATACGGATATGTAGATCTCCTACCATTGTAACCGACTCTGTGTAACCCTAGCCTCTCCGGTGTCTATATAATCCGGAGGGCCTTAGTCCGTAGGACGAACATTACATCTCAACAATCATACCATAGGCTAGCTTCTAGGGTTTAGCCTCCTTGATCTCGTGGTAGATCTACTCTTGTACTACCCATATCATCAATATTAATCAAGCGGAATGGGTTTGACCTCCATCGAGAGGGCCCGAACACTGGTAAAACATTGTGTCCCTCGTCTCTTGTTACCATCCGCCTAGACACTGATTCAGGACACCCTACCGAGATCCGCCGGTTTGACACCCGACAAACACCTTATTAGAGTTTTACCTTCTGAAAAAGGATTTGGTTGCAAGAGGAATGACAAAGATAACGTGGGTACTTGGGGCTACGAACAAGGTGGCAACCACGAAGGGCGGTATCCGTGGCTGAGCATAATGCGGCCACCCGCAGGCGTGCCGGCGAGAGAAGCGAGGGCGCGGTGGCGGAGGTACAACAAGAGCTCCGAGCTCTCATGGAAAACACGAGAAATTTGGGCGTGACTCGAAGACTTCGAGTCCGAGCTTTTATCGGCTCTTGAGAGTACCAAAAGCCGCTAAGGCCGATTCCCAGAGCCCTCCGAAATCGAGAATTGAAGAAAATAGCGGCGAGTAAGGCATTCTTCATACAAAGCAAGCATGTTAAAGTGAATTACCTATTACTTACCCGAATTGGAGCTCTCGGGAGCATTCGAATCTGCCCATAGCGTGTCGATCTCTTTGCTTTCTGAGCCGAGGAGGGAGCTCGACGGAGAAAGGTGTTCGGTCTTAGTATCTTTGAGGCGGACATCCGGTGCTTATAGCGACCAGTGAAGCAGCTGGTCGAGCTCCACAAGGTGGCAAAACAGGCCATGAAGGGCCTTATAGTTCGACTATGGCCCAAAGAGGCCATGCACAGGAGCTACCGGCTGGTGCAAATGGTGGATCGTGTCCTTGGGTTGAAGTCGTTAAGCACTCACTTTGCATTGAAGGTGACGATCGGGCCCTTGCCCGTGCTAAAGTGCAGCGAGGGCAGGATGGATCTTGAGAAGCTTGTGACGGATCTTGCCGCCGCCCGCAAGGAGTATCGCACACCTGAGATGTATTATAATGGTGTCTGAAGGGTGCCGCATTATTGCGGGTGAGTGCTCAAAGATGTAATATTTGAGTAGACTCGCATTTTGTTATCTGTCTGCGAAAACTTTGTTCAGTATCGCTAAGCAACGCTTGTTAGTTTAAAATATTACCTTCATGCGACAGTTTATCAAATCGAGAGATGGCAATTTGTAAACTTCAGCCCCATACCACGAGTGTTGGGGTGTTAGAGATAAACTTGGCGCTCTTTTCCGATTTTGGGTCCATCTAGGAGGCTCTCAACACGACGAACAAGGCAACCGGACTTATAGTGCTTGAACACTCTCATTAGCCATAGAATTCTATAATTTTAAATTTAAGCGAAGCCCTAGTGTTGGAAGGCGAATTAGGCGCTATCACGCCTCGGCGGACAAGGCGGTTCCTCGCTCAAAGTGGCATAAGTCTTTAGGGACTCGAAAAACCTCTAGAACAGTGACGGCTCTCGCCTTATCATGACGGTCGTTTTAGCTTTCTCCTTTGAGGTGCTCGCCGAGCTCAGCAAGGCACAATCACGATGGTTCTCCAGCGCTACCTTAGCCAATATAGCGGGCGTAAGGTACCAAAACATGGGGCAGGCAAACCCAACTATTGACCCAAGACATGATTCGGAGCCGATGCATATAATACTATAAGTTCGGGGTGCCGCACTTGTGAAAGTGTTCGGACTTATCACACCTTGATGTGGGGAACTTAAGCCCCTGGTCTATTTAGCCGTACAAAAGTGTACGGATGCAACATGTCATAAAGGAACATATGTATAAGAAAGGAATGCAATTATAGGCAAAAAGTGATGCATTGATTATTCAAAAAAATACTGCCTTGAATGCAGAACGATACAAATAGTGCGATAAGAAAGGGGTGGAACTATTTAGAATGTCCCCCTCCAGTGGTAGGCTGCGGAATGGTGTATAAAACAGGTATAATGCTCATAATGGAGACCACCTGGATACTCGTCGTAGCTTTTCTCCTTCCCTGGCTATTGCATCGTGAGTTCGGCAGGTCTGCTGCCGGACAGGGCCTCTGGTAAATGGAGTCCTGAGGATAAGAAGAAAAAAGAAATAAAAAAGGATGACACACTTGGGAGCCCCTGGTGTGCTTGAGCCGCACTCTGGGTCTGCCGTTGTCGTGCCGCTCCCCCTATGCCCATGGTATCTCTAGAGCGTAATGATGTACGCGAAGTACTGGTCTTGCAATTTTGCGAGGGCTGGTGAGGGAGTCCTAGACTAGGGGGTGTCCGGACAGCCGGACTATCAATATCCGCCGGACTCCCAGACTACGAAGATAGAAGATTCAAGACTCCGGCTCGTGTCCGGAAGGTACTTTCCTTGGCGTGGAAGGCAAGCTTGGCAATACGGATATGTAGATCTCCTACCATTGTAACCGACTCTGTGTAACCCTAGCCTCTCCGTGTCTATATAAACCGGAGGGCTTTAGTCCGTAGGACACAACATTACATCTCAACAATCATACCATAGGCTAGCTTCTAGGGTTTAGCCTCCTTGATCTCGTGGTAGATCTACTCTTGTACTACCCATATCATCAATATTAATCAAGCAGGGCGAGGGTATTACCTCCATCGAGAGGGCCTGAACACGGGTAAAAACATTGTGTCCCTCGCCTCCTGTTACCATCCGCCTAGACGCACAGATTGGGACCCCCTACCGAGATCCACGGTTTTGACACCGACATTGGTGCTTTCATTGAGAGTTCCTCCGTGTCGCCACCGATAGGCTCGATGGCATCTTCAACCTTCAACGCTGTCCAGGTGAGACTTTTCTCCCGGACAGATCTTCAGATTCGGCGGCTTTGTACTGCGGGCCAATTCTCTTGGCCATCCGAGCAGATCAAAGCTACGCCCCTGCCATCAGTCGATTCGAAGCCTAAACTTCACGGCCGATGACCGCGGAGACTTGATCTTCGACGGACTCGAGCCACACCAAGCGCCACCAAGATCGGACGATGGGCATGATCTAGCTCTACCACCGAAAGGTGCTGGTGGTCGCACGAATCCGCCTGGCTGCGGTCCGAGCCGATTGCCCACGACGGGGGCCGGTGGATAGACGCCGCCCTGGGGGCTTCAACATCTACGGCGATGGAGCCGAATACCAGTCTCGTCCCCTGCGAAACTCGTGATCCCGAGGCGCCGGACTCCTCGCCGGACTCCGAGCCTCCCGCGCCCCTGCCAATTAAGCCGGATTGGGCGCCGGTTATGGAATTCACCGCCATGACATCTTTCAGCACTCGCCTTTTGGCGATATCTTGAATTCTCTGAAGCATCTCTCGCTATCAGGAGAATCCTGGCCGGACTATGGCCAGGACGGTTGGAGTTCGGACGACGAAGAAATTCAGAGCCCACCCACCACCCACTTTGTAGCCACTGTCGAGGATCTAACCGACATGCTAGACTACGACTCCGAGGACATCGACGCTATGGACGATGATGCCGGAGACGATCAGGACCCAGCGCCCACAGGATACTGGAAGGCCACCTCATCATACGACGTCTACATGGTGGATACCCCAGAAGAAGAGGATGGCGAGAAAGCAGCGGAGGAAGATTCTCTAAAGAAGCAACCCAAACGCCGACGGCGCGCCTAAATCCCGCCACAACAAGAATGGAGATTCCGCACGAGAAATAATGATACCCCGAGAGTGTCAAGACAAACCCTCCAAAGAAGACTCAGCGAAGGAGGATGTAGAAGCAAGCCCTCACGAAAGGGCGGCAGTAAGAAAAGGTTGAGGATCACAACTATGTACCTCCCTCCAAGACGAAACAAGCCCCAATGACGATTTAACTCGAGGAGCCCGCCAAACAAGATCTTTGCAAATGCAGGCTCATCGCTACAGCAAGAAGCCTGAAGAAGGAAAAACGGAAGCTCAACACAGCGGAAGACGCGCTCCGGATAAGATGGAGCAAAGTACTCAAAACCGCAGACAAACACGGCAACAGCCACCAATCGAAGAGCTACCCGAAGCGCAAGCTGCTCCCAGAATTCGACGAAGAGGCCATAAAGCCCCCACCGTCAAATGGCCCAGCCAGGTCCATCTACGGACCCAAAAGGAAAGCCCCAATAAGCAAAGGAACACGTCAAGTGTCCGACGATAGCGGCACGTACAAGTACAGGGGCGCCGCACACCCACTATGCTTCACCGACGAGGTGCTGGAGCATGAATTCTCAGCAGGGTTTAAACCCATAAACATAGAAGCATACGATGGAACAACAGACCCTGGAGTCTGGATAGAAGACTATATATTGCATATACATATGGCTAGAGGAGACGATCTCCACGCCATAAAATATCTACCCCTCAAGCTCAAAGGGCCAGCCCGTCATTGGCTCAAAAGCCTCCCAGAAAACACTGGAAGTTGGGAAGAGCTCGAGGAAGCGCGAGCAAATTTTCAAGGGACTTATGTCCGCCTCCGGATGCAGATGACCTAAGTCACATAACTCAACAGCCCGGAGAGTCAACGGAAATTCTGGAACAGGTTCCTTACCAAAAGAACCAAATAGTCGATCGTCCGGACGCCAAGCCTTAGCAGCTTTTAAGCACAATGTCCGAGACGAATGGCTCGCCAGACACCTCGGTCAAGAGAAACCGAGGACAATGACCGCATTAACAAGCCTCATGACCCGCTTTTGCGAGAGAGAGACAGCTGGTTGGCAAGAAGCAGCACCAAATGACCCAAGTACATCCGAGATAAGAGATGGAAATGGAAAATCACGGCGCAGAAAAGAACAACGCCGAATAAAGAGAAAAGCCCAAAGAGCACGGCAGTCAACGCCGGATTTAAAAGCTCACGGCCAATAATAAAGCTCAACCCATCAAGGACGACAATGACGAACTGTCTAACCTACACAAAATTCGGGTCGGATATGTCAAATCCACAAGACCCCGGAAGGCCTCGCAAATCACACCCACAGGATTGTTGGGTTTTCAAACAGTCCGCCGACTAAACGCCGAACGCAAGGGGCTCGACGCGCGTCAAGCGAAGATAAACCCGCCAGCAGGGCACCGAAAACAAAAGACTTTCCCACAAGGGGTCAAAGCAAGAACTCACTTCATGTGAGGACACGGAAAAACAGTGCGGCACTTTCTAAAAAGAGCTTCGCGCGGTCCAGCCCAAAGAACCATAGAGATTGGATATCAAAACCAATCACTTTCGACCACCGGGATTATTCCGTAAGTGTTGAACATGGGGCGGACTCCGTGATATTGAATCCGATTATAGACGGACTACATTCACAAACGCCCCTAATGGACGGAGGCGTGACTTAAACCTGCTATATTCAAACACAATCCGTCGGATGGGGATAGACCCCACCAAAATTCGACACAGCCGCAATTCCTTCAAAGGAGTTACGCCAGCCCTTACGCCAAGTGCACAGTGCTCGATATTACTCGAAGTCGTGTTCGATCACCGAACAATTTTCGACGAGAAAAGTTAATTTTCCATATCGCCCCATTTAAAAGTGAACATCAAGCACTATTGGGACGAAAGGCTTTTGTCCGCTTCAACGCCATACCGCATACGCTGCCTCTTACACTTAAGATGCCCGGTCCACATGGCACCATTTCAGGCGAGGGTCACTTAAAGACCCCGGACTCGGATAGACGAATCCGACTCAGCATGCTAGGGCTCCCTAGCCGCATACCCTTTCATAAGGGGCTGCAAGACAACT
The DNA here is from genome assembly GCA_021437245.1 of Aegilops speltoides. Taxonomy (NCBI): domain Eukaryota; kingdom Viridiplantae; phylum Streptophyta; class Magnoliopsida; order Poales; family Poaceae; genus Aegilops; species Aegilops speltoides. The sequence goes on along the minus strand of JAHHZJ010002968.1, from coordinate 61,209 downwards.
AACCGCGGTTTCATATAAACCTAGCTTTAATTATTTGCACTTATTCTTTTGCATTATTTTCGCACAAACTGTTTTTAAACTAAAATGTTCCTCTTTTCTCTGAGATGAACAAACGTGCGTACCCGTCCCGTGATAACGGCACAACGGAGACACAGCGCAGACGCGGTAGGGACCCGCCGCAAGGATTCTTTTGATTAAGACCCTCGTAGACCTTTTATTATCGTCTCTTGTTGTTAATCTCCTTGGCTTCCTCCTATAGCCAAAGCGGAGCCCGACGCTTTGGCATTGGCCGCGTCGAAGACAATGCCCGTGCACTCGACACAAGGGGTTTAGGGCATAATTTTGCCCGTTATCATAAAGTCCGAACACCTTCGGAGTGTTCGCGTCTCAAGTTGGGCATTATATGCATCAGCTCCAATCATGTCTTTGGTCAAATGTTGGGTTTGCCCGGCTCACGTGTTTTGCTGCCTTACGTTCCGTATCACCCGGCTAACAAGGCACCGGAGAACTCTCGTGATTGTGCCCGATTCGGCTGGGCGAGCACCTCGAGAGAAAGCCAAAACCGATCGTCATGATATAGCGAGAGTCTGGTCACCACTTGATCGACCACGGAATGTTTAGAATTCCTGCTTTGACGAAGGGCCGCTTCGGTCAGCACATACGCACCCCGAATCCGGAGATGTGCGGTGTCATTAGGGGCTATATCGTAGCCCCACCCTCGAGCTCCTTTGGCTAAGTGAAAGAAATAAAGCACTATAGTCCGGATTGCCTCGTTAAGCTCGCTACCACCTCCTTATAACAGGACCGAGACGTTGAATTAAGTGTGAAAAGCTATTTTGCGAACACCCGGCACCTTGTGCAAGGGGCTGAAGTCAAGATCGCATCTTTCAGGTTATACACAAGTATACATAAACGGCCGCCTGGGAGAAGTTTTACTACTTGAAAGCACAAGTATAAAAGCATTCATACTATAATCATTGATTTACAAACTAATGCGTTCAATTGAGCGTTACATTCTTTGAGCATCGCGACTCTATTATATAGCGCCGCGCATAACTTCCCGAAATAATGCTCGGCAGAAGCTGGTTCCCATCCAACCACAGGCGGCAACAGCGGTGGCATCCATCTCCGGACACTGCGCCTTTACGGGCGAGCCATCCGCGCCTCGATGCAGGCCGACCGTTTCATTTCCTTGATATCGGCACCGCCCCAAGGAACTGCTGCGATGGGCGAAGTAACTTCGCCTTGGACCTCTCTGGCCACACATGGGCCACGATGTCGGTCATAGCCAGCCGGACAGCCTATTCAGTTCGTTATTCGCCAACCTGTCCGATAATGCGGAAGAGGCGATCCGGACTGTGGAATTGAGTCAATATAACTCTTCCTCCTCGTGATCCCCTTGGCTCGGAAGTGCTTAACGGCGTCGGCCACTTTTCGCAGCCAATCCATATAAGGATCTTCCAACTCCACTTGCCGCTCAAATTTAGCGTACTTGGCATCCATAAACCGGCGACGCATAAGAAACGGCTTGCCAACCGTGATTTCTCCGGCTTGGCGCAGCTCCTCCTTCATAGCCCGCATTGCAGAGCGGGCATCCTTAGCTTCGGTGGTGGCCTTCTTCAGGTCTTCCCGCTCCGATAGGCGCTCCTTTTCAAGAGCCTCGCTACGGTCGGTAGCATCCTTTAAATTCTTGGCCAATTCGGCCACCTCCGCCCTGCTTAGGCAGTGCGCAGCCTTTTCGGCCTTCAACTCCTCGGCCGCCCTCGCGGCAGCAGATCACTCGCCGGGCTTGCTCCTTAGCTTGTGCAAGCTCGGCCGAAAACTGTCCACAGCAACCGCACAAATCTGCGTAAACAGCATATAACTTATCGAGGAGAGGCTTTAACACACTCAATAAACGGCTGCGAGAATTTATTTACCTTGCGACTCGTCAAGTCGCTGATTGACAAGTGCGATGTCGGCATCCGCCATGTCGATTGTCCCTCGACTCGGCAAATTGATTAGTCCGCTGGCTCCCGGACTATCCGCCACATGTACCAAAAGCGGCGGTATTCATTACCGAGATGTTTAGATTTTCGATCCTCGACGCGCTGTCGTCTTCGACAACCTCCCGAGTCTCGGGGCTACTATCTATCTGGCGCATTTTATATGCAGAACTGTTAACAGAACAAAGGGTGCATCATTGTTACGCATACCTCAAATCCCTTGATAGCTTCGAGGCGGCATTGCGCAATTCGCTTTCAGCGGGCGAAATCCGTCTAACCACCGCGCGTTAACGCGCGGTGATCTTACGAAATGGGCGCCCTCTCAAGCAAACTCTTGATTCTCGGCCGGCTCTGGTGGGTGTTGAATTCTTTGACCCCTCGGGACTCGGGGGCGCCCTCCGTGGCGACACTTGGGCTCGCTTTGCCTCATCTGGCGGCGCGTCGACGGAGGCGATCGCTCTCCATCATCTCCGGAAGAAGATCCCCGGGCGAACTCATCTCGAGGCGGCTGCAGATCCGAACTTCGATATAAATATTTCTATTACCCTCTGAAGCATAAATGAAGGTACTTTCTTATTTAACATCCTCTTTCATACTCACGGCTCGTTGGAGGGATGGTCCTTGGGCGATGATTGCGTCAGATTCTCTCGGACGCGGACCCCGGTGGGGATTTCTTCCACGCTTGGGGCTTTGACCTCGAGGATCTTGGGGCGGTCCTCTTCTCCCTCTGAAAGGAGGATCCTTGATCCTCTCCTCTTGATCGGCTCTTTGGATGAAGTATTAGCTCCTTTATCTCCCCATCGCCCCTTCTGTGGGCGCAACCTCCAACATTCGACCAGCCACGGGCTCGGTCACGGTCTCGACGGGGGGGCGGACACCTTATCAGCCTTGATCGCGCCACCCATTCCTGTAAAGAATAAAAGGGTCAGGAGATGATCTCTTGAAAGGCATACAGGTAGAATGTCCGAGCTCTGAGCTATTTACACAGTATCCGGGTGATCGCGGCTCAAGCCCGCGTGCTCGGCGAATCCGGACCGCTACTGCGGTCGAAGAACAACTTGTACATCTCCATGGGTGTCGCGCCCATAAAATGCTGGAGAATCTGAGGTCCCTCGGATTGAATTCCCATAGGCGGAGAGGGCGGCGTTTGCGGTAGGAGGTGCTGACTAGCATGACTTGCATCACCTTGACCAGGCCGATCTCCCTTGTTTGGAGGTCTCGAATCCGGCCCTGCAGTGCGGGCACGTCCTCGGACGGCCCCCGGTTGAGCCCTTGGTTGACCCACGACATTAGTTAACGTGGAGGTCCCGGGCGGAAGGAGGGCGGCGGCTTTTGCTTGCTGCCCCTTGGAGCGGTGATGTAGAACCACTCCTGCTGCCACAATCCATGTTCCTCTTGGAAGGAACCTTCGAGCCACGGGGCATCGACCTTCTTGTTTATGGACGCCCCGCCACACTCCGCTTGACGCCCCCCGATCATCTTCGGCTCCACCTTGAATGTTTTCAGCCACAGGCGAAGTGGGGATAGCGGAGGAAGGCTTCGCAGACGATAATGAATGCGGAGATATGGAGGATGGACTTCGGAGCCAAGTCGTGGAAGTCCAGCCCGTTGTAGAATGGGAGCCCCCTCACGAAAGGATCCATCGGGAAGCCTAATCCCCAACAGAGGTGAGATGCGAAAACAACGTGTTCGCCGGGCTCGGGGGCTGGCACGGCCTGCCCAGGGGCAGGCAACCTGTCTTGAAACCTCGTGGGCAGTACTTGGCCTCACGCAACTTCAATATGTCCTCCTCCGTGACGGAGGAGGGCACCCACCGCCCTGGAGGTCGGGCGGACATTGCTGTAGATCCAGGCGCTTGAGTCAGGAGCTCTTGGTGTTGGAACTGGGGCAGAGGAAAGATTCGATCACGAGGTTGAAAGAAAAGGACAGGCCTTGGTCCTCTTATAAAGGGAAAATAATACCAAGGGCCGTCTCGTGACCGTTTGAGATTCCCTTCGATAGAGGCGTGGCGGCAGGAGCGGTTGGGTTACCGCGCGTATTGATGAGGATCCCGGAATAAAAGGGGACACGATCTCTGCTTCGACAGGACGTGCCAAGGAAACCGCTTCGCTAAACGTGCTGAGGCGGAATAATAAAAACGGTTCAAACAAGGGCTTGGCTGCGGTGTGATGTCACGCTGCGTAATCACGTCGTGATTGAATTAAGTGTGTATTTTATTCTCTCTACGTTGGATTGTGGAAATTATTTTGCAGAGACCGGACACTATCCTGGTGTTCATTATCTTCTCCGGATTATTCAAGGGAGGAATCCGCGTTGCAATGCCGAACGTTATACACGCCGGACTTATCGCCATTGAAGACTGGTTCAGGGACTCTTGAGGAGTCTGGACTAGGGGTGTCCGGACAGCGGACTATCAATATCCGCGGACTCCCGGACTACGAAGATAGAAGATTGAAGACTCACTCGTGTCCGGAAGGTACTTTCCTTGGCGTGGAAGGCAAGCTTGCAATACGGATATGTAGATCTCCTACCATTGTAACCGACTACTGTGTAACCCTAGCCTCTCGGTGTCTATATAAACCGGAGGGCTTTAGTCCGTAGGGACACAACATTACATCTCAACAATCATACCATAGGCTAGCTTCTAGGGTTTAGCCTCCTTGATCTCATGGTAGATCTACTCTTGTACTACCCATATCATCAATATTAATCAAGCAGGACGTAGGGTATTACCTCCATCGAGAGGGCCTGAACCTGGGTAAAAACATTGTGTCCCTCGTCTCCTGTGACCATCCGCCTAGACGCACAGTTCGGGACCCCCTACCCGAGATCCGCCGGTTTTGACACCGACAGCTGGGGTTGGGGCCGCATTGCTATGCGTGCTTGGAACGTGCCAGGTGGTCTTGTTGTGGGTTACTCTGGGCGCGCTTAGCAGTGTCCGATCGCTTAACGGCCGGACTCGAGAATTGCCTTAAGAGGCTGCTTTGCACTTCTGCCGCGAGAGCCACTATATGTTCCTCCGATCGAAGTGAGCGTTCAGTGTTTCTGTTGACCGTGATGACTCCTCGAGGGCCTGGCATCTTGAGCTTGAGGTATGCGTAGTGTGGCACTGCGTTGAACTTTGCAAACGTGGTTCGTCCGAGCGGTGCATGATAGCCGCTGCGGAACGGAACGATGTCAAAGATTAACTCCTCGCTTCGAAAGTTATCCGGGGATCCGAAGACCACCTCCAGTGTAACTGAGCCTGTACAATTGGCTTCTACACCTGGTATGACGCCTTTGAAGGCCGTCTTAGTGGGTTTAATCCTTGAGGGGTCTATGCCCATCTTGCGACTTTGTATCCTGGTAAAGCGGGTTCAAAGTTGCTTTGCCGCCGTCCCATCGGGACTCTAGTAAGGTGAAACCCATCGATGATTAGGTCTAAAACCAATGCGGCGAACCGCCATGGTAGATCTGGTGGGGTGGTCCCTTGATCAAAGGTGATCGGGCAGGAGGACCATGGATTGAACTTTGGGGCGCGGCTCCATCGCATATCGTCCCAGTGCGCTTCGCTCCCTTTTTGGTATGTGGGTTGCGTATATCATGTTCACCGTCCGCACTTGAAACCTTCGTCCTCTATTGTTCGTGACCAGATCTCTTCCTAGTCATCGCTATACAACCCCTTGTCATTGTTTTCGCAATTAACTTGCCTGCTGTGAATACCCAACAATCCCTGTTGGTGTGATTAGCTGGCTTTTCGAGTGCCGTGTATCCATGCACGCGGTCGATATTCGGTCCAAATTGGACGGACCCGGACTAGTTCTTTTGAATGGCTTTTTCCGCTGACCGGGTTTGGAGCCTCTGAATCCGGCGTTTACTGCCATATCCTCGGTATTATTGCCATTAACGCGGCGTTTGTTCTTGTTGCGATGCGACCTTCCATTGCTGTCCTTAGTATCCAGACTACCATAATTTTTGCTGAGGTTGATACTGCGGGCTAGCAAGCTGTCCTCTCTCGCGCAGAAGCGGGTCATGAGTGATGTGTGGGCTGCCATGGATTTCGGCTTTTCCTGTCCTAAGTGCCGGGCAAGCCACTCGTCGTGGATGTTATGCTTGAAGGCTGCGAGGGCCTCTGCCTCCGGACAGTCGAGGATTTGATTTTTCTTTGTTAAGAACCGTGTCAGAATAATCTGGCCGATTCGTCTGGCTGCTAAATTATGTGGCTTAGGTCATCGGCGTCTGGTGGTCGCACATATGTGCCCTGGAAGTTATCAAGAATGCGGCTTCGGGTCCTCCCAACACCAATTGATTCTGGCGGCGGCAGGCTGTTAAGCCAATGCCGAGCTGGTCCTTTAAGCTTGAGTGGGAGGTATTTGATGGCGTGAAGATCATCACCGCGGGCCATGTGGATATGAAGGAGATAGTCTTTGATCCAAACCGCAGATCTATTGTGCCATCGTAGGATTCAATGTTCACGTGTTTGAACCTTTCTGGGATTTGATGATCCATTACTTCATATGTGAAGCATAGTGGGTGTGCGGCGCCTCTGTATTGGGCTATATCATGACGTAGCTCAAGCGAGCTTTGTCTACTATGTTCGGTCCAGCCGGGTTCTTTGTATCCGGTCGACGACGGTGGTAAATCGCGCATCATAGGCGCCCGCGATCCGTAGATCGATTTTGATTGTCTTGCCTTATCCTCCAATATGTCTCGCAAGTCCGGCGCATTCCCCCGTGGCTTTGTACTTTTCGAGTGATGCCGGGGTACGGCTTTAGTGGAGGGCCTGGAGGCCTCTCTGTCGCGTCCATGAGGTGGCCGGTCGGCCGTATTGTGCACTGGTGATGTAGGTTTATATGCTTCCTCCTCTAATCGAGGCAGCAGCTTGCGTTTAGGGTAGCTTTTGGAGGGGCGTTCGAGTTCGTACTCTTGAGCAAGGACTTGGTCCATCTCGGCTAGCGAATCTTGATCAGCTCTAAGCTGTTTGAGGCTGCTTGCGTGGCCATAAGCCTGCGTTTAAAACGCTCTTGTTCGGCGGGATCCTCGAGCACGAGCGAATTCATCGTCGTCGAGATTGCCTCGCTCGGAGGAGGCATGTAATTATAGTCCTCTACCTCTTTGTGCCGCTCTCTCTTTGAGGCTGGCTTCTTCATCCTCCTGTGCTTAATCTTCTTTGGCGGGGTTGTTTTCAGCACTTGTCGATGGTGTTATTGTCTCCGATGCGAAATCTCCATTCTTGCTGTGGCGTGATTTAGAGCGGCGCCGCTAACGTCGGTGCTTAGGATGTTTCTTGGAGGGGTCCTCCTCCGCTGTTCCATCGCCATTCCCATCCTTTGGGGTGTCCACCATGTATATGTCATATGACGAGGTGGCCTTCCAGTGCCCCGTAGGCGCTGGTTCTTGGTCGTCTCCGGCATCGACGTCCATACCGTCGATGTCTTCGGAGTGGAAGTCTAGCATGTCGGTTAGATCGTTGACAGTGGCTACAAAGTGGGTGGTGGGTGGGCTTTGAATTTCTTCGTCGTCCGCATCCCAACCATCTTGACGTGGTCTGGCAGAGCTCTCGATAACGAGAGATACTTTAGCGAATTCAGGATGTCGCCAAAAGGTGAGTGCTGAAAGATGTCCGCAGCGGTGAACTCCATGATCGGCGCCCAATCAGATTCGATTGGTAGGGGCGCGGGAGGTTCAGAGTCCGGCGAGGAGTCCGGCACCTCGGAGTCACGAGCTTTACAAGGGACAGGGTCGGTATTCGTCTCCATCGCCGTAGATGTGGCAGCCCCCGAGGCGGTGTCTAGCCACCCATCCTCGATCTGCACAGTCGGCTCCGAATTCATGGTCGGAGCGGACTCGTGTCAACTCGAGGCACTGTCCGGCAGCGAGCTAGATCATGCCCATCGTGGCGGTCGGCACGCTTCGGTACGTGGCTTGAATCCGTCGAAGATCAAGTCTCCGCGGATGTCGGCCGTGAAGTTCAAGCTTCAAATCTGACTGATGGCGGGCGTAGCTTTCAATCTGCTCCGGATGGCTGGCGAATTGGCCCGCATGCAAAGCCGCCCGAATCTGAAGATCTGTCGGGGGAAAAATCTCACCACTGGACCGCGTTGTTGTTGATGATCGAAGGAGCCATCGGGCCTATAGGTGACGACATAGAGGAACTCTCAATGAAAGCACCAATGTCGGTGTCAAAACCGGCGGATCTCGGGTAGGGGTCCCAAAGCGTGCGTCTAGGCGGATGGTAACAGGAGACAAGGGACATGATGTTTTACCTGTGTTTGGGCCCTCTCGATGGAGGTAAAACCCTACTCCTGCTTGATTGATATTGATGATATGGGTAGTGCAAGAGTGGATCTACACGAGATCAAGGAGGCTAAACCCTATAAGCTAGCCTATGGTATGATTGTTTTTCGTCCTATGGACTAAAACCCTCCGGTTTATATAGACACCGGAGAGTGCTAGGGTTACACAGTGGGTTACAATGGTAGGAGATCTACTTATCCGTGATTGCAAGCTTGCCTTACACGCCAAGGAAAGTCCCATCCGGACACGGGCGAAGTCTTCAATCTGGTATCATCATAGTCTTGGAGTCCGCCAATGATGATAGTTCGCTATCCGGACACCCCTAGTCCAGACTCCCTCACTCGCCATTGTGAATAACCATGGACTTGGATCGCGGATTATCTGCGGGCCAGACTTCATCATCACAGTAACTCGCTCCGGTTCATATCGCGATATGGAACCGTCCAATCCGGCACAACGTGTAAAGCAGCCACCAATTGAGCCTTCGGATCAGGAATAGCCAAATCCTCCTCTGTAGGCAACTTAACAGACGGGTTATGCAATATATCTAAAAAGGTATTGGGAGGTACCAGTTTACGCTCAGATCCAAGTCGGCTTAAAGCGTGTGCTACTTCGTTTTTGCGCCGATCGATATGCTCAACCTGATACCCTTTGAAGTAACCCGCCACAAGATCCACCTCACGTCTGTAAGCCGCCATGAGTGGATCCTTAGAATCCCAAGTGCCAGATACTTGCTGAGCGACCAGGTCAGAATCCCCAAAGCATTGTACCTCACTTAAATTCATCTCCTTGGACACTCGGAGCCCATGGAGCAGAGCCTCGTACTCAGCTGCATTGTTAGTACAGGGGAACATTAAACGGAGGACATAACGAATTTTATCACCTCGAGGGGAAGTAAGAAAAAACTCCAGCCCCCGAGCCCTCCAATTGCCTGGTTCCATCGAAGTGAATAGTCCAGTACGTATTATGCGGTTTATCATCTGGCGTTTGTAACTCGGTCCAGTCATTGATGAAGTCCACAAGTGCCTAAGATTTTATGGCTGTTCGAGGCACATATTTCAAACCATGTGGACCAAGTTCGATTACCCATTTTGCAACCAGGCCAGTTGCTTCCCTGTTCTGAATTATATCACCCAATGGAGCTGAACTAACAACTGTAATGGGATGGCCTTGAAAGTATTGTTTGAGCTTCTGACTTGCCATAAAGACCCCATATACTAGCTTCTGCCAATGCGCATATCGCTGCTTTGACATGATCAACACCTCACTGATTACTAAACCGGCCGTTGAACCGAATACTCCTTACCAGCCTCCTTACGCTCCACCACAATCGCCACACTGACAGCATGGGAATTAGCAGCCACGTACAACAACTAGGGCTCCTTGTCAACTGGAGCAGCAAGAACTAGGGGTTCAGCCAACTGCCGCTTCAAATCTTCAAACGCCGCATTAGCCGCATCACTCCAGACAAAGGTGTCTGTTTTCTTCAACAACTGCTATAGCGGGATCGCCTTCTCTCCCAACCGGCTGATAAACCGGCTTAGGACTGCAATTCGACCTGCTAGACGCTGAACATCATTGATGCACACCGAGTTAGCCAAGCATGTAATCGCTTTGATCTTCTTCGGGTTAGCCTCAATGCCTCTGTTGGACACCATAAAACCGAGAAGCTTGCCTCCCGGAACACCAAAAACCCACTTGTCCGTATTGAGCAACATCTTATAAACACGCAGATTATCAAAGGTCTCCTTGAGATCACTTATCAATGTCTCCTTTTTCCTGGACTTTACCACAATGTCATCAACATAGGCATGAACATTGCACCCAATCTGAGTGTGAAGACAATTCTGCGCACAGCGCTGATAAGTTGCCTGGGCACTCTTGAGCCCAAAGGGCATAGAAACATAGCAGAAGGCTCCAAAGGGAGTGATGAAGGCGGTCTTCTCCTGGTCCTTAACTACCATTTTGATCCGATGATAGCCTAAATAAGCATCCATGAAATTCAAACGCTCACAACCCGCCGTCGCATCAATGATCTGATCAATACGCGGGAGAGCAAAAGGATAGGCCGGACAAGCTTTGTTCCAATCTGTGTAATCCACACACATATGCCAAGTGCCGTTTTTCTTAAGAACAAGCACCGGATTATCCAACCACTCAGGGTGAAATAGTTCAACAATAAAACCAGCAGCCAACAGCCGGGCTACCTCTTAACCAATTGCCTTGCGTCTTTCCTCGTTAAAGCAACGAAGAAACTGCTTGACCAGTTTAAACTTGGGATCAATAATGAGAGTGTGCTCAGCGAGTTCCCTCGGTACACCCGGCATGTCAGAAGGCTTCCATTCAAAAATGTCCCGGTTCTCATGGATGAACTCGATGAGCGCGCTTTCCTATTTCGGATCCAGATTGGTGCTGATGCTGAACTGCTTGGACGAATCACCAGGAACAAAGTCAATAAGTTTAGTCTCATCAGCCGGTTTGAAATGTAGGGTTGGGTCATGCTTAGTGGTGGGCTTCTTCAGAGGGGTCATGTCTGCCGGATCAACATTTTCCATATAAAACTTCAGCTCCTCTGTAGCACAAATCGACTCAGCATAAGTCGCATCACCTTCCTCGCAATCCAAAGCGATTTTACAACTTCCGTGAACCGTAATGGTCCCTTTATGACCCGGCATCTTGAGCTGCAAGTAAATATAACAAGGCCTCGCCATGAACTTTGCATAAGCCGGTCACCCAAACAGTGCATGGTATGGGCTCTGGATCCTCACCACTTCAATGGTCGATGTCTCAGACTGGGAATCATGTTCATCACCAAACACAACTTCCAAAGCGATCTTACCAACATGATATGCTGATTTACCTAGTACCACACCATGGAAAACAGTGTTGGACGGTTTAAGACTCTTGTCTGTCAACCCCATGCGACGGAAGGTCTCATAATACAGAATGTTGATACTGCTCCCTCCATTCATGAGTACCTTGGTGAACTTATAACCTCCCACCTGAGGTGCCACCACCAAAGCCAGGTGAGGGAGTCCTGGACTAGGGGGTGTCCGGATAGCCGGACTATCATCGTCCGCCGGACTATCAATATCCGCCGGACTCCAAGACTACGAAGATAGAAGACTGAAGACTCCGGCTCGTGTCCGGATGGTACTTTCCTTGGCGTGGAAGGCAAGCTTGGCAATACGGATATGTAGATCTCCTACCATTGTAACCGACTCTGTGTAACCCTAGCCTTCTCCGGTGTCTATATAAACCGGAGGGCTTTAGTCCGTAGGGCGAACATACATCTCAACAATCATACCATAGGCTAGCTTCTAGGGTTTAGCCTCCTTGATCTCGTGGTAGATCTACTCTTGTACTACCCATATCATCAATATTAATCAAGCAGGACGTAGGGTTTTACCTCCATCGAGAGGGCCCGAACCTGGGTAAAAACATTGTGTCCCTCGTCTCTTGTTACCATCCGCCTAGACGCACAGTTCGGGACCCCCTACCCGAGATCTGCCAGTTTTGACACCGACATTGGTGCTTTCATTGAGAGTTCCTCTGTGCCGTCACCGATAGGCTTGATGGCATCTTCAACCAACAACGCTGTCCAGGGTGAGACTTTTCTCCCCGGACAGATCTTCGTATTCGGCGGCTTTGCACTGCGGCCAATTCTCTTGGCCATCTGGAGCAGAATGAAAGCTACGCCCCTGGCCGTCAGGTCAGATTTGGAAGCTTAAACTTCACGGCCGATGTCCGCGGAGACTTGATCCTCGACGGATTCGAGCCACAGCCGAGAGTGCCGCACTGTGATGATGGGCATGATCTAGCTCTGTCGCCGAGCAGTGCCTTGGTGGCCGCACATGGATCAGCTACAGCCATTAGCCTGGAGCCGATCGCCCAGATCAAGGGCCGGTGGATAGACGCTGCCCTGGGGGCTTCAACATCCACGGCATTGGAGCCGAAAACCTATCTTGTCCCCGGCGAAACTCGTGACTCCGAGGATCCGGACTCCTTGCCGGACTCCGAGCCTCCCGCGCCCCTACCAATCGATCAAGATTGGGCCGGTTATGGAATTCACCGCCGCGGACATATTCCAACAATTGCCTTTTGGCGATATCCTAAACTCATTAAAGCATCTCTCACTATCAGGAGAGTCCTGGCCGGACAATGGCCAGGATGGTTGGAGTACGGACGACAAAGAAATTCAGAGCCCACCCACCACCCTCTTTGTAGCCACTGTCGAGGATTTAACCGACATGCTAGACTTCGACTCCGACGACATCGACGCTATGGATGACGATGCCGGAGACGAACAGGAGCCAGCGCCTACAGGGCACTGGAAGGCCACCTCGTCATAAGACGTATACATGGTGGATACCCCAAAAGATGGGGATGGCGAAGAAGCAGCGGAGGCAGACTCCTTAAAGAAACAGCCCAAGCGCCGGCGTCAGCGGCGCTGCTCTAAATCCCGCAACAGCAAGAATAGAGATTCCGGCACAGGAGATAACAATACACCAGAAAGTGCCGAAGACAATCCCCTCCAACAAGACTCAGCGCAGGAGGATGCAGAAGCAAGCCCTCATGAGAGGGCGGCAGACGAAGAGGTTGAGGATCATAACTACATGCCTCCCTCCGAAGATGAAGCAAGCCTCAATGATTTATGAACCTGTGCGTGCCCGAGGACCCCGTCGAACAAGAGCTTTTTAAGCGCAGGCTCATCGCCACAGCAAGAAGCTTGAAGAAGGAAAAACGGAAGCTCAAAACAGCGGAAGACACGCTCAGAATAAGATGGAGCAAAGTACTCAAAACCGCAGATAAATACGGCAATGGCCACCAATCGAAGAGCTACCCGAAGCGTAAGCTGCTAGCAGAATTCGACGAAGAGGCCACAGAGCCCCCACCGTCAAATGGCCCAGCCAGGTCCATCTACGGACCCAAAAAGAAGGCCCCAGGAAGCAAGGCAACACGTCAAGTGTCCAGTGATAGCGGCACATACAAGTACAGGGGCGCCGCACACCCACTATGTTTCACCGATGAGGTGCTGGACCATGAATTTCCAGCAGGGTTTAAACCCATAAACATAGAGGCATACGATGGAACAACAAACCCTGGAGTCTGGATAGAAGATTATATACTACATATACACATGGCTAGAGGAGATGATCTCCACGCCATAAAATATCTACCCCTCAAGCTCAAAGGGCCAGCCCGTCATTGGCTCAAAAGCCTCCCAGAAAACACTGTTGGAAGTTGGGAAGAGCTTGAGGACGCGTTTAGGGCGAATTTTCAAGGGGCTTATGTCCGTCCTCCGGATGCCGACGATTTAAGTCATATAACTCAACAGCCCAGAGAGTCAGCGCGGAAATTCTGGAACAGGTTTCTTACCAAAAAGAACCAAATAGTCGACTGTCCGAACGCCGAAGCCTTAGCAGCTTTCAAGCACAATGTCCGAGACGAATGGCTCGCCAGGCACCTCGGTCAAGAGAAACCGAGGACAATGTCCGCACTAACAACCCTCATGACCCGTTTCTGTGTGGGAGAGGATAGCTGGCTAGCAAGAAGCAGCACCAGCGACCCAAGTACATCCGAGATAAGAGATGGAAACGGAAAATCACGGCGCAGAAAAGAGCAGCGCCGGAATAAAGAGAAAAGCCCAAAGAGCACGGCAGTCAACGCCGGATTCAAAAGCTCGCGGCCCAATAACAAAACTCAACCTCGTAAGGATGACAGCAACGAATTGTCCAACCTAAACAAAATCTCGGGTCGGATATGCCAAATCCACAGCACCCCCGGAAGGCCTGCAAATCACACCCACAGGGATTGCTCGGTTTTTAAACAGTCCGGCCGATTAAATGCCGAACACAAGGGTCTTGACACGTCAAGCGAAGAAGATAAAGCCCGCCAGCAGGGCACCGGAAAAAAAGACTTTCCCACAGGGGGTCAAAGCAGTAAACTCACTTCATGTGATAACACGGAAAAATAGTGCGGCACTTTCTAAAAAGAGCTTCGCACGGTCCAACCCAGCAGACCGTAGAGATTGGATATCAAAACCAATCACTTTCGACCACCTGGACTATTCCGGAAGCGTTCGAAACGCGGGACGGACTCCCCTGATATTGAATCCCATAATAGACGGATTACAATTCACTAACGTCCTAATGGACGGAGGCAGTGACTTAAACCTGCTATATTCAAACACAATCCGTAGGATGGGGATAGACCCTACCAAAATCCGACACAGCCGCACTTCCTTCAAAGAGTGACGCCAGGCCCTTACGCCAAGTGCACAGGCTCTATATTACTAGAAGTCGTGTTCGGATCGCCGAACAATTTTCGACGCGAAAAATTATTTTTTCATATCGTCCCATTTGAAAGTGAATATCAAGCACTCTTGGGACGAAAGGCTTTTGTCCACTTCAACGCCATACCGCATTACGCGCCTATTACACTCAAGATGCCCGGTCCACATGGCGCCATTTTAGTGCGAGGGTCACTTAAGGACCCCGGACTCGGATAGACGAATCCGACTCGGCGGGTAGGGCTCCCTAGCCGCATACCCCTTCACAGGGGGCTGCGCGCACAAGCAATCGCGGTTTCATATAAACCTTGCTTTAATTATTTATATTTCTTATTTTACATATTTCTCGCACGAATGGTTTCTACAACTAAACGTTCCTCTCTTTCTACAGATGAACAACATGCACACCCGTCCAGGATAACGGCGCAACAGAGACACAGGCGCAGACGTGCAGTAGGGACCCGTTGCAAGGATTCTTTTCAGATTAAGACCCTGCGTAGACCTTTTTTACTGTCTCTTGTTGTTACTCTCCCTTGGTTTCTTCCTATAGCCAAAGCGGAGCCTGACGCTTTGGCATCGGCCGCGTCAGAAGACCATGCCCGTACCCGGACACTAGGGGCTTAGGGCATCTTTCTGCCCATTATTATAAAGACCGAACACCTTAGGGAGTGTTCGGCATCTCGAGTTAGGCATTATATGCATCAGCTCCGAATCATGTCTTTGGTCAAATGTTGGGTTTGCCCGGCTCATGTGTTTTGCTGCCTTACGCTCAGATCATCGGCTAACGCGCACCAGGAGAACTATCGCGATTGTGCCCCGGTTAATTTGGCGAGCACCTCAAGAGAGAAAGCGGCTGATCGTCATGATACAGGCGAGAGTCCGGTCAACCACTTGATCGACTCTTCGGAATGTTTAGAATTCCCCGCTTTGACGAAGGACCATTTCCCGGTCAGGCACATACGCACCCCGAATCCGGAGATGTGCGGTGCCACCAGGGGCTATATCGTAGCCCCACCCTCGAGCTCCACTGGCTAAGTGAAAGAGATAAAGCATTATAGTCCGGATTGCCTCGTTCGCTACACTACCATCTCCTTATAAAAGCACAGAGACGTCGAATTAAGTGTGAAAACGCGCTATTTTTGCGAACACCCCAGCACCTTATGCTTGGGGGCTGAAGCCGAAGACTGCCATCTTTCAGGTTATACACAAGTATACGTAAACGGCCGCACAGGAGAAGTTTTACTTGGACGCACAAGTATAAAAAGCAGTTACAATATAATCATTAATTTACAAGCTAATGCGTTCATTTGAACGTTACATTCTTCGAGCACTACGACTCTATTATACGAGCGCCGCGCATGACTTCTCCGAAGTAGTGCTCGGCAGGGAGCCGGCTTTCATCCAGACCCTGAGTGGCAACGGCAGTGGCATCCATCTCCGGACAATGCGCCTTCACACGGGCAAGAGCCGTCCGCGCGCCCTCGATGCAGGCCGACCGCTTCATGTCTTTTATATGCGGCACCGCTCCAAGGAATTGCTGCAATAAGCCGAAGTAGCTCGTCGCCTTGACCTCTCGCGGACATGGGCCACGATGTCAGTCATGGCAAGTCCGGACAATCTATTTAGCTCGGCCCATTCGGCCAATCGGTCCATCAACGGAAGGGAGCGATCCGGACTGTGGAATTGAGACCAATACAGATCTTCCGTCGCGTGATCCACCTGGCTCCGGAAGTGCTTAACGGCATCAGCCGCACTGGCAGCTAAGTCCATATATGGATCCTCCAGACTCCACAGCCGCTCAAATTGAGCATACTTGGCATCCATAAACCAGCGATGAAGCAGAATAGGCTTGCCAGCCATGATCTCTCCGGCCTGGCGCAGCTCCTCCTTCATGGACCGCATTGCAGAGCAGGCATCCTTGGCTTCGGCGGTGGCCTTCTTCAGGTCTTCTCGCTCTGATAAGCGCTCCTTCTCAAGAGCCTCATAGCGGTCGGCAGCATCTTTTACCTTCATGGCCAATTCGGCCACCTCCGCCCTGCTTAGGCAGTGCGCAGCCTTTTCGGCTTTCAACTCTTCGGCCGCCTTTGAGGCAGCCGCGTCACTCCTTCGGGATTGCTCCTTTGCTCGAGCAAGTTCGTCCCGAAGGCTCTCCACAGCAGCAGCACCGTCTGCACAACAGCATCTGCCACGTCAAGTTGCCGACTTAAGAAGGGCTTCGACCCCCCTTAAATAAAGGAACTGCGGAGAATTTATTTACCTTGCGACTCGTCAAGTCACCGGTTGACAAGTGCGATGTCAGCATCTGCCACGTCAAGTTGCCGACTTAATTCAGCAAACTCATTAGTCCGGCTGGCCCCCGGACTATCCGCCACCTGTATAAGGACGGCGGTATTCATTACTTGAGATTTTGAGATTTTGATCCTCGGCACGCTGTCGTTTCCGACAACTTACCGAGTCTCAGGGGCTACTATCTATACAGGGCACATTTTTTATATGCAAAACTGTTAAAAGATGAAGGGGTGCGTCATTATTGCATACCTCAAATCCTGCCAGCAAACTCATGGCGGCATTACGCAATCCGCTTTCAGCGGACGAAATCCTTCCAATCACCATACGCATTAACGCACGGTGATCTTCTGAAATGGACGCCCTCTCAAGCAGATGCTTCAGTTCTCCCGGCCGGATACTAGTAGGTGCCGAACTCTCTGGCCCCTCCGGACTCGGGGATACCCTCCGTGATGACACTTCGGTTCGCCTGCCTCATCTGGCGGCGCCGCGGATGGAGGCGTATCGCTCTCCATCATCTCCGGAAGAAGGTCCCCCGAAGATGAACTCATCTGAGAAGGCTGCAGATCCGAACTGCAATATAAATATTTCGGTTACCTACAGAAGCACAAATGAAGGTATTTCCTTACTAATTAACTCCATCTTTTATACTCACGGCTCACTGGAGGGCTGATCCTTTGGTGATGATTGTGCGTCCGGACTCTTTCCGGGCGCTGGACCCCCCGGGGAAGATCTCTTCCCGCGCTTAGGGGCTTTGGCCTCCGGATCTTCGGAGGAGGTCCTCTTCTCCCCCTGAAGGGAGGGATTCTTGATTCCCTCCTCTTCTGTCGCCCCTTTGGGCGAAATATTAGCTCCTCTATTTTCCCCGTTGCCCGCTTCTTTGGGAGCAACCTCCAACATTCTGACCAGCATGGGCTCCAGTGCGGTCTCTGGGAGGGGGGCCGGACACCTTATCAGCCTTGATATCGCCACCCATTCCTGTAAAGAACAAAGGGTCAGGAGGCGAACTCTAGAAAGGCACATACACAGAATGTTCGGACTCTGAGCTACTTACCTGAGTATCCGGGCGATCGCGGCTTAGACGTGCATCCTCGGCTAAATCCGGACACGCCACTTGCGGTCCGAATAACAACTTGTACATCTCCACGGGTGTCGCACCCATGAAGTGTTGCAGAATTCAAGGTCCCTCCGGATTGAACTCCCATAAACAGAGAGGACGGCGTTTGCAGGGCACGAGGTGCCTGATTAGCATAACCTGCATCACCTTGACCAGGTCGATCTCCCTCGCTTGGAGATCTCGAATCCGGCCCTGCAGTGAGGGCACGTCTTCGGACGGCCCCCAATTGAGCCCTTGGTTGACCCACGACACCAGTTGGCGTGGAGGTCCCGGGCGGAATGAGGGCGGCGACTTTTGCTTGCTGCCCCTTGGAGCGGTGATGTAGAACCACTCCTGCTGCCACAATCCAAGTTCCTCTCGGAAGGAACCCTCGAGCCACGGGGCATCGACCTTCTTGCTTATGGTTGCCCCGCCGCACTCCGCTTGACGCCCCCCAATCATCTTCGGCTCCACCTTGAAGGTCTTCAGCCATAGGCCGAAGTGGGGGATGACGCGGAGGAAGGCTTCACAGACGATAATGAATGCGGAGATATGGAGGATAGACTCCGGAGCCAAGTCGTGAAAGTCCAGCCCATAGTAAAACAGAAGCCCTCTCACGAAGGGATCCTTCGGGAAGCCTAAACCATGGCGGAGGTGGGATACGAACATGACATATTCACCAGGCTTGGGGGTTGGCACGGCCTACCCTTGGGCAGGCAACCTGTGCGAAACTTCATAGGCCAGGTACTTGGCCTCACGCAACTTCAATATGTCCTCCTCCATGACAGAGGAAGGCATCCACCGGCCCTGGAGGTCGGAGCTGGACATGATTAGGTATCCGAAGCGCTTGAATCTGAGGCTCTGGGTGTTGGAACTAGGAGCGGGAAAGCATCAACACTCGCAGTTTTGGCCGATTCTCGCCCGCTTTGTGGACTATTACTCACTGCTTTTGGGTTCTTGAGTGATTTCCACTACTAACGAACCCTGTGGTGCGCTTTACGGTCGGCCATCAACACTCGCAGTTTTGGCCGATTCTCGCCCGCTTTCATGGACTATTACTCACTTCTGGCCCGCTTTGGGGTCTCTGAGTGATTTCCACGATTAACGAACCCTAAGGTGCGCTTTTACGGTCGGCCATCAACACTCGCAGTTTTGGCCGATTCTCGCCCGCTTCATGGACTATTACTCACTGCTTTGGGGTCTCCCGGAGTGATTTCCACGATTGACGAACCCTGTGGTGCGCTTTACGTGTCGGGCCATCAACACTCGCAGTTTTGGCCGATTCTCGCCCGCTTTGTGGACTATTACTCACTGCTTTGGGGTCTCTTGAGTGATTTCCACGATTGACTTAACCCTAAGGTGCGCTTTACGGTCGTCGGCCATCAACACTCGCAGCTTTTGGCCGATTCTCGCCCGCTTTGTGGACTATTAATCACTGCTTTGGGTTCTCGAGTGATTTCCACTACTAACGAACCCCCGCTTTGTGGTGCGCTTACGGGTCGGTCATCAACCTCGCAGTTTTGGCCGATTCTAGCCCGCTTCATGGACTATTACTCACGATTCTCGCCCGCTTTGGGGTCTTGAGTGATTTTCACGACTAACGAACCCCTGTGGTGCGCTTTACGGGTCGGCCATCAACACTCGCAGTTTTGGCCGATTCTCGCCCGCTTCATGGTCTATTACTCACGATTCAGCTTTTGGGTCCCGGAGTGATTTCCACGATTGACGAACCCTGTGGTGCGCTTTACGGTCGGCCATCAACACTCGCAGTTTTGGCCGATTCTCGCCCGCTTCATGGACTATTACTCACTGCTTTTGGGGTCTTGGAGTGATTTCCACATTGATTTTCACGATTAACGAACCCTAAGGTACGCTTTTACGGTCGGCCATCAACACTGCAGTTTTGGCCGATTCTCGCCCGCTTTGTGGACTATTACTCACTGCTTTTGGGGTCTTGGAGTGATTTCCACGATTGACGAACCCCAAGGTGCGCTTTACGGTGTCGGCCATCAACACTGCAGCTTTTGGCCGATTCTCGCCCGCTTTGTGGACTATTAATCACTGCTTTTGGGTTCTCGAGTGATTTCCACTACTAACGAACCCCGGGTGCGCTTTACGGTCGGCCATCAACCTCGCAGTTTTGGCCGATTCTAGCCCGCTTTGTGGACTATTAATCACTTCTCGCCCGCTTTGGGTTCTCGAGTGATTTCCACTACTAACGAACCCCGGTGCGCTTTTGGCGGGTCGGCTCATCAACCTCGTAGTTTTGGCCGATTCTCGCCCGCTTCATGGTCTATTACTCACGATTCTGCCCGCTTTGGGGTCCCACGAGCGATTTTCACGATTAACGATCCCTGTGGTGCGCTTTTACTGTCTCGGCCATCAACACTCGCAGCTTTTGGCCGATTCTCGCCCGCTTTCATGGACTATTACTCACTGCTTTGGGGTCTTGGAGTGATTTCCACAATTGATTTAACCCTAAGGTACGCTTTACGTGTCGGCCATCAACACTGCAGCTTTTGGCCAATTCTCGCCCGCTTTGTGGACTATTAATCACTGCTTTTGGGTTCTCGAGTGATTTCACACTTAACTAACCCTAAAGGTGCGCTTTACCCCATCAACACTCGGGCCGATGCGCTTTGGACTACGGGGTCGGATTTCCATCAACCTCGCAGCTTTGGCCGATTCTAGCCCGCTTTGTGGACTATTAATCACTGCTTTTGGGTTCTTGAGTGATTTCCACTACTAACGAACCCCGGGTGCGCTTACGGGTCGGTCATCAACCCTCGTAGTTTTGGCCGATTCTGGCCCGTTTCATGGTCTATTACTCACGATTCTGGCCCGTTTTGGGTCCCGCAGCGATTTTCACGATTAACGATCCCTGTGGTGCGCTTTACTTGTCGGGCCATCAACACTCGCAGTTTTGGCCGATTCTGGCCCGTTTCATGGACTATTACTCACTGCTTTGGGGTCTTGGAGTGATTTCCACAATTGATGAACCCCAAGGTACGCTTACGTGTCGGTCATCAACACTCGCAGTTTTGGCCGATTCTGGCCCGTTTCGTGGACTATTACTCACTGCTTTGGGGTCTCTGAGTGATTTTCACTACTAACGAACCCAACCCAAGGCGCTTTACGGGGGTCATCAACCTCGAGTTTTGGCCGATTTAGCCCGCTTTGTGGACTATTACTCACGAACTGCTTTGGGTTCTTGAGTGATTTCCACTACTAACGAACCCCGGGTGCGCTTTACGGTCGGCCATCAACCTCGCAGTTTTGGCCGATTCTCGCCCGCTTTGTGGACTATTACTCACGATTCGCCCGCTTGGGGTCTCGGAGTGATTTCCACGATTAACGAACCCTGTGGTGCGCTTTTACGGTGTCGGTCATCAACACTCGCAGTTT
Source organism: Aegilops speltoides (assembly GCA_021437245.1). Taxonomy (NCBI): domain Eukaryota; kingdom Viridiplantae; phylum Streptophyta; class Magnoliopsida; order Poales; family Poaceae; genus Aegilops; species Aegilops speltoides. Next base: position 39,869 of record JAHHZJ010002968.1, on the reverse strand, counting down.
TGGCCGATTCTGGCCCGTTTCATGGACTATTACTCACTGCTTTGGGTCTGGGAGTGATTTCCACGATTAGCGATCCCCAGGGTGCGCTTACTTGTCGGTCATCAACACTCGCGGTTTTGGCCGATTCTGGCCCGTTTCGTGGACTATTACTCACTGCTTTGGGGTCTTGGAGTGATTTCCACAATTGAGGAACCCCAAGGTACGCTTACGTGTCGGTCATCAACACTCGCAGTTTTGGCCAATTCTGGCCCGTTTTGTGGACTATTAATCACTGTTTTGGGTTCTCGGAGCGATTTCCACTACTAACGAACCCTGGTGCGCTTTTACGGTCGGCCATCAACCTCGCAGCTTTGGCCGATTCTAGCCCGCTTTGTGGACTATTAATCACTGCTTTGGGTTCTTGAGTGATTTCCACTACTAACGAACCCCGTGGTGCGCTTACGGTCGGTCATCAACCTCGTAGTTTTGGCCGATTCTGGCCCGTTTCATGGTCTATTACTCACGATTCTGCCCGCTTTGGGTCCCGAGCGATTTTCACGATTAACGATCCCTGTGGTGCGCTTTACTTGTCGGTCATCAACACTCGCAGTTTTGGCCGATTCTGGCCCGTTTCATGGACTATTACTCACTGCTTTGGGGTCTTGGAGTGATTTCCACAATTGATTTAACCCCAAGGTACGCTTTACGTGTCGGCCATCAACACTCGCAGCTTTTGGCCAATTCTCGCCCGCTTTGTGGACTATTACTCACTGCTTTGGGTTCTCTTGAGTGATTTCCACTACTACTAACGAACCCCGGGTGCGCTTTACGGTCGGCCATCAACACTCGCAGCTTTTGGCCGATTCTAGCCCGCTTTGTGGACTATTAATCACTGCTTTGGGTTCTCGAGTGATTTCCACTACTAACGAACCCCGGGTGCGCTTACGGTCGGCCATCAACCTCGCAGTTTTGGCCGATTCTAGCCCGCTTTGTGGACTATTAATCACTGCTTTTGGGTTCTCGAGTGATTTCCACTACTAACGACCCCTGGTGCGCTTTACGGTCTGGTCATCAAGCGATTACGGTCGGCCATCAACCTCGTTTTGGCCGATTCTCGCCCGCTTCATGGTCTATTACTCACGATTCTGCCCGCTTTGGGTCCCGCAGCCCGATTTTCACGATTAACGATCCCTGTGGTGCGCTTTACTTGTCGGCCATCAACACTCGCAGCTTTTGGCCGATTCTCGCCCGCTTCATGGACTATTACTCACTGCTTTTGGGGTCTTGGAGTGATTTCCACAATTGATTTAACCCTAAGGTACGCTTTACGTGTCGGCCATCAACACTCATAGTTTTGGCCGATTCTCGCCCGCTTTGTGGACTATTACTATTATCTCACTGCTTTGGGTTCTTGAGTGATTTCCACTACTAACGAACCCAAAGGTGCGCTTTACGGTCGGGCCATCAACACTCGCAGTTTTGGCCGATTCTCGCCCGCTTTGTGGACTATTACTCACTGCTTTGGGGTCTCGAGTGATTTCACTATTGACGAACCCAAAGGTGCGCTTTTTACTCAACACTCGCAGCTTTTGGCCGATTCTAGCCCGCTTTGTGGACTATTAATCACTGCTTTTGGTTCTCGAGTGATTTCCACTACTAACGAACCCCGGGCGCGCTTACGGTCGGTCATCAACCTCGCAGTTTTGGCCGATTCTCGCCCGTTTCATGGTCTATTACTCACGATTCTGGCCCGTTTTGGGTCCCGCAGCGATTTTCACGATTAACGATCCCGGGGGTGCGCTTACTTGTCGGTCATCAACACTCGCAGTTTTGGCCGATTCTGGCCCGTTTCATGGACTATTACTCACTGCTTTGGGGTCTTGGAGTGATTTCCACAATTGATTTAACCCTAAGGTACGCTTTTACGTGTTTGGCCATCAACACTCATAGTTTTGGCCGATTCTCGCCCGCTTTGTGGACTATTAACTCACTGCTTTTGGGTCTCTTGAGTGATTTCCACAATTAACGAAACCCAAGGTGCGCTTACGGTCGGGCCATCATCAACACTCGCAGTTTTGGCCGATTCTCGCCCGCTTTGTGGACTATTACTCACTTTGGGTTCTTGAGTTTGGGTTCTTGTGCTATTACGGTTTGGGGTCCATCAACACTCGCAGCCATTTTGGCCGATTCTAGCCCGCTTTGTGGACTATTAATCACTGCTTTGGGTCTCGGAGTGATTTCCACTACTAACGAACCCCGGTGCGCTTTTACGGTCGGGCATCAACCTCGCAGTTTTGGCCGATTCTCCCGCTTTCATGGTCTATTACTCACGATTCTCGCCCGCTTTGGGGTCCCGAGTGATTTTCACGATTGACGAACCCTGGTGCGCTTTACTTGTCGGGCCATCAACACTCGCAGCTTTTGGCCGATTCTCGCCCGCTTTGTGGACTATTACTCACTGCTTTGGGGTCTTGGAGTGATTTCCACGATTGACGAACCCCAAGGTGCGCTTTACGGTCGGCCATCAACACTCGCAGCTTTGGCCGATTCTCGCCCGCTTTGTGGACTATTACTCACTGCTTTGGGTCTCTTGAGTGATTTCCACAATTGACGAACCCCAAGGTACGCTTACGTGTCGGTCCATCAACACTCGCAGTTTTGGCCGATTCTGGCCCGTTTCATGGTCTATTACTCACGATTCTGGCCCGTTTTGGGTCCCGGAGCGATTTTCACGATTAACGATCCCTGGGTCCTGGCGCTTTTACGATTGTCGCTTTACTTGTCGGTCATCAACACTCGCAGTTTTGGCCGATTCTGGCCCGTTTCATGGACTATTACTCACTGCTTTGGGGTCTTGGAGTGATTTCCACAATTGACGAACCCCAAGGTACGCTTACGTGTCGGTCATCAACACTCGTAGTTTTGGCCAATTCTGGCCCGTTTTGTGGACTATTACTCACCCTTTGGGGTCTTGGAGTGATTTCCACAATTGATTTAACCCAAAGGTACGCTTTACGTGTCGGTCATCAACACTCGCAGTTTTGGCCAATTCTGGCCCGTTTTGTGGACTATTAATCACTGTTTTGGGTTCTCGGAGTGATTTCCACTACTAACGAACCCCGGGGTGCGCTTACGGGTCGGTCATCAACCCTCGCAGTTTTGGCCGATTCTAGCCCGTTTTGTGGACTATTAATCACTGTTTTGGGTGCTCGGAGTGATTTCCACTACTACGGGTCGGTCATCAACCCTCGTAGTTTTGGCCGATTCTGGCCCGTTTCATGGTCTATTACTCACGATTCTGGCCCGTTTTGGGTCCCGCAGCGATTTTCACGATTAACGATCCCCATGGTGCGCTTACTTGTCGGTCATCAACACTCGCAGTTTTGGCCGATTCTGGCCCGTTTCGTGGACTATTACTCACTGTTTTGGGGTCTTGGAGTGATTTCCACAATTGATTTAACCCTAAGGTACGCTTTACGTGTCGGCCATCAACACTCGCAGCTTTTGGCCGATTCGCCCGCTTTGGACTATTACTCACTGCTTTGGGTGGACTATTACTCACCCCTGGGTTTTGGGTCTCAACCGATTCTGAGTTTTGATTTCCACTATTAATTAACGAACCCGCAGTTTTGGTGCGCTTTACTATTAATCACTGCGGTCGGCCATCAACACTCGCAGCTTTGGCCGATTCTCGCCCGCTTTGTGGACTATTACTCACTGCTTTTGGGGTCTCGAGTGATTTCCACTACTAACGAACCCCGGGTGCGCTTTACGGTCGGGCCATCAACACTCGCAGTTTTGGCCGATTCTCGCCCGCTTTGTGGACTATTACTCACTGCTTTGGGGTCTCGAGTGATTTCCACTACTAACGAACCCCGGGGTGCGCTTAAGGGTCGGTCATCAACACTCGCAGTTTTGGCCGATTCTGGCCCGTTTCATGGACTATTACTCACTTCTTGCCCGCTTTGGGTCCCAGAGTGATTTTCACGATTGACGAACCCTAAGGTGCGCTTTTACGGTCGGCCATCAACACTCGCAGTTTTGGCCGATTCTGCCCGCTTTGTGGACTATTACTCACTGCTTTTGGGTCTCGAGTGATTTCCACGATTGACGAACCCCAAGGTACGCTTTTACTTGTCGGGCCATCAACACTCGCAGCTTTTGGCCGATTCTCGCCCGCTTTGTGGACTATTAATCACTGCTTTTGGGTTCTTGAGTGATTTCCACTACTAACGAACCCCGTGCGCTTTTACGGTCGGTCATCAACCTCGCAGTTTTGGCCGATTCTATTAATCACCCGCTTTCCATGGTCTATTACTCATCAACCTCGTAGTTTTGGCCGATTCGCCCGCTTTGGGTCTATTACTCACGATTCTGGCCCGCTTTGGGGTCCCGCAGCGATTTTCACGATTAACGATCCCTGTGGTGCGCTTTACTTGTCGGGCCATCAACACTCGCAGCTTTGGCCGATTCTCGCCCGCTTCATGGACTATTACTCACTGCTTTTGGGGTCTTTGGAGTGATTTCCCATCAACACTTGATTTAACCCTAAGGTATTACGCTTTGGGGTCTTGGAGTGATTTCCACGGATTTAACCATCAACACGTGTCGGCCATCAACACTTTTTTTGGCCAATTCTCGCCCGCTTTGTGGACTATTAATCACTGCTTTGGGTTCTCGGAGTGATTTCCACTACTAACGAACCCCCCGGTGCGCTTTACGGTCGGGTCATCAACCTCGCAGTTTTGGCCGATTCTAGCCCGCTTTGTGGACTATTAATCACTGCTTTGGGTTCTTGAGTGATTTCCACTACTAACGAACCCCGGTGTGCGCTTACGGTCGGCCATCAACATCTCGTCGCAGTTTTGGCCGATTCTCGCCCGCTTCATGGTCTATTACTCACGATTCTGCCCGCTTTGGGTCCCGCAGTGATTTTCACGATTAACGATCCCTGTGGTGCGCTTTTACTTGTCGGGCCATCAACACTCGCAGCTTTTGGCCGATTCTCGCCCGCTTCATGGACTATTACTCACTGCTTTTGGGGTCTTGGAGTGATTTCCACAATTGATTTAACCCTAAGGTACGCTTTCACGTTTTGTCGGCCATCAACACTGCAGTTTTGGCCACGATTCGCCCGCTTTGTGGACTATTAATCACTGCCCGCTTTGGGGACTATTAATCACTGCTTTGTGAGTTTCCACTACTAACGAACCCCGGTGCGCGCTTTACGGTCGGCCATCAACACTCGCAGCTTTGGCCGATTCTAGCCCGCTTTGTGGACTATTAATCACTGCTTTGGGTTCTCGAGTGATTTCCACTACTAACGAACCCCGGCGCTGCGCTTTTGGGATTCGGCTTCATGGTCATCAACCTCCCGCTTTGGGTTTTGGCCGATTCTCGCCCGCTTCATGGTCTATTACTCACTATTACTCACCGCTTTTGGGTCCCGAGTGATTTTCACGATTGACGATCCCTGTGGTGCGCTTTTACTTGTCGGCCATCAACACTCGCAGCTTTTGGCCGATTCTCGCCCGCTTTCATGGACTATTACTCACTGCTTTTGGGGTCTTGGAGTGATTTCCACAATTGATTTAACCCCAAGGTACGCTTTACGTGTCGGCCATCAACACTCGCAGCTTTGGCCAATTTCGCCCGCTTTGTGGACTATTAATCACTGCTTTTGGGTTCTAGTGATTTCACTACTAACGAACCCCGGGGTGCGCTTTACGGTCTGGCCATCAACCTCGCAGCTTTGGCCGATTCTAGCCCGCTTTGTGGACTATTAATCACTGCTTTGGTGATTTTAATCACTGTTTTGGGTTCTTGAGTGATTTCCACTACTAACGTGTGCGCTTACGGTCGGTCATCAACCCGGTTTTGGCCGATTCTACGCTTCATGGTCTATTACTCACGATTCTGGGGGTCCATCAACACTCGCAGTTTTGGCCGATTCTCGCCCCCGCTTCATGGTCTATTACTCACGATTCTGCCCGCTTTGGGTCCCGAGTGATTTTCACGATTAACGATCCCTGTGGTGCGCTTTACGTCGGGCCATCAACACTCGCAGCTTTGGCCGATTCTCGCCCGCTTTGTGGACTATTACTCACTGCTTTGGGGTCTTGGAGTGATTTCCACAATTGACTTAACCCCAAGGTACGCTTTACGGTCGGCCATCAACACTCGCAGCTTTGGCCAATTCTCGCCCGCTTTGTGGACTATTAATCACTGCTTTTGGGTTCTCGAGTGATTTCCACTACTAACGAACCCCGGCGCGCTTACGGTCGGCCATCAACACTCGCAGCTTTTGGCCGATTCTAGCCCGCTTTGTGGACTATTAATCACTGCTTTGGGTCTCTTGAGTGATTTCCACTACTAACGAACCCCGTGTGCGCGCTTACGGTCGGGCCATCAACCTCGCAGTTTTGGCCGATTCTCGCCCGCTTCATGGTCTATTACTCACGATTCTGGCCCGCTTTGGGTCCCGAGCGATTTTCACGATTAACGATCCCTGTGGTGCGCTTTACTTGTTCGGCCATCAACACTCGCAGCTTTTGGCCGATTCTCGCCCGCTTCATGGACTATTACTCACTGCTTTGGGGTCTTGGAGTGATTTCCACAATTGATTTAACCCTAAGGTACGCTTTTACGGTCGGCCATCAACACTCGCAGCTTTGGCCAATTCTCGCCCGCTTTGTGGACTATTACTCACTGCTTTTGGGTCTCTGGAGTGATTTCCACTACTAACGAACCCTGGGTGCTTTTACGGTCGGCCATCAACACTCGCAGCTTTTGGCCGATTCTCGCCCGCTTTGTGGACTATTAATCACTGCTTTGGGGTCTCTTGAGTGATTTCCACTACTAACGAACCCCTGGTGCGCTTTACGGTCGGCATCAACACTCGCAGTTTTGGCCGATTCTCGCCCGCTTCATGGTCTATTACTCACGCCCGCTTTTGGGTCCCGAGCGATTTTCACGATTAACGATCCCTGGTGCGCTTTTACTGTCGGCCATCAACACTCGCAGCTTTTGGCCGATTCGCCCGCTTCATGGACTATTACTCACTATTACTCACTTTGGGGTCTTGGAGTGATTTCCACAATTGATTTAACCCTAAGGTACGCTTTTACGGTCGGCCATCAACACTCGCAGCTTTTGGCCAATTCTCGCCCGCTTTGTGGACTATTAATCACTGCTTTGGGTTCTCGAGTGATTTCCACTACTAACGAACCCCGGGTGCGCTTTACGGTCGGCCATCAACCTCGCAGCTTTGGCCGATTCTAGCCCGCTTTGTGGACTATTAATCACTGCTTTGGGTTCTTGAGTGATTTCCACTACTAACGAACCCCGGTGCGCGCTTACGGTCGGTCATCAACCTCGAGTTTTGGCCGATTCTCGCCCGCTTCATGGTCTATTACTCACGATTCTGCCCGCTTTGGGTCCCGCAGCGATTTTCACGATTAACGATCCCTGTGGTGCGCTTTACTTGTCGGGCCATCAACACTCGCAGCTTTGGCCGATTCTCGCCCGCTTCATGGACTATTACTCACTGCTTTTGGGGTCTTGGAGTGATTTCCACAATTGATTTAACCCTAAGGTACGCTTTACGTGTCGGCCATCAACACTCATAGTTTTGGCCGATTCTCGCCCGCTTTGTGGACTATTACTCACTGCTTTGGGTCTCGGAGTGATTTCCACTACTAACGAACCCCAAAGGTGCGCTTTACGGTCGGCCATCAACACTCGCAGTTTTGGCCGATTCTCGCCCGCTTTGTGGACTATTAATCACTGCTTTTGGGTTCTTGAGTGATTTCCACTACTAACTTTCACTACTACGAACGAACCTGTGCTTTACGGGTCGGCATCAACACTCGCAGTTTTGGCCGATTCTCGCCCGCTTTGTGGACTATTAATCACTGCTTTTGGGTTCTCGAGTGATTTCCACTACTAACGAACCCCGGGTGCGCTTACGGGTCGGTCGGCCATCAACCGATTCTCGCCCGCTTTGGCCGATTATTACTCACCCGGGTTCTTCAGTGATTTATTACGGTCGGCCATCAACACTCGCAGTTTTGGCACGCTTTGTGGACTATTAATCATTCTCACCCGAGATTTTCATGGTCTATTACCCCGCTTTGGGTCCCGAGCGATTTTCACGATTAACGATCCCTGTGGTTCTCGCGCTTTTGGACTCAACACTCGCAGTCTTGGCATCATCAACACTTGCAGCGCTTTTGGCCATCAACACTCGAGCTTCCGATTCTCGCCCGCTTTGTGGACTATTACTCACTGCTTTGGGTCTCTTGAGTGATTTCCACTATTGACGAACCCCAAGGTGCGCTTTACGGTCGGCCATCAACACTCGCAGTTTTGGCCGATTCTCGCCCGCTTTGGACTATTAATCATGGGGTCTATTACTCACGAACCCCGGTGCGCCGCTTTGGGCCCCGCCCGAGTGGATTTCACGATCACGAGTTTTTCACGATTAACGATCCCTGTGGTGCGCTTTACTTGTCGGCCATCAACACTCGCAGCTTTGGCCGATTCGCCCGCTTTGTGGACTATTACTCACTGCTTTGGGGTCTTGGAGTGATTTCCACAATTGACGAACCCTAAGGTACGCTTTTACGTGTCGGCCATCAACACTCATCAGTTTTGGCCGATTCTCGCCCGCTTTGTGGACTATTACTCACTGCTTTGGGGTCTCTGAGTGATTTCCACTACTAACGAACCCTGGTGCGCTTTACGGTCGGGCCATCAACACTCACAATTTTGGCCGATTCTGGCCCGTTTCGTGGACTATTAATCACTCTTTTGGGTTCTCGGAGTGATTTCCTCTACTAACAAACCCCGGGGTGCGCTTACGTGTCGGTCATCAACACTCGCAGTTTTGGCCGATTCTAGCCCGTTTCATGGACTATTAATCACTGTTTTGGGGTCTCGGAGTGATTTCCACTACTAACGAACCCTTGGTGCGCTTTACGGGCGCTCGGTCATCAACCTCGCAGTTTTGGCCGATTCTCGCCCGCTTCATGGTCTATTACTCACGATTCTGCCCGCTTTGGGTCCCGCAGCGATTTTCACGATTAACGATCCCTGTGGTGCGCTTTACTTGTCGGGCCATCAACACTCGCAGCTTTTGGCCGATTCTCGCCCGCTTCATGGACTATTACTCACTGCTTTGGGGTCTTGGAGTGATTTCCACAATTGATTAACCCTAAGGTACGCTTACGTCTTGGAGTGATTTCCACAATTGATTTAACCCCAAGGTACGCTTTACGTGTTTTGGCCGATTCTCGCCCGCTTTGTGGACTATTACTCATCAGTGATTTCACTTAACGAACCCAAGGTGCGCTTTGGCCATCAACACTCAGCCCGCTTTTGTGGACTATTAATCACTGCTTTTGGGTTCTCGAGTGATTTCCACTACTAACGAACCCCGGGTGCGCTTTACGGTCGGGCCATCAACCTCGCAGCTTTTGGCCGATTCTAGCCCGCTTTGTGGACTATTAATCACTGCTTTTGGGTTCTTGAGTGATTTCCACTACTAACGAACCCCTGTGTGCGCTTACGGGTCGGTCATCAACCCTCGTAGTTTTGGCCGATTCTGGCCCGTTTCATGGTCTATTACTCACGATTCTGGCCCGTTTTGGGTCCCGGAGCGATTTTCACGATTAACGATCCCTGTGGTGCGCTTTACTTGTCGGGCCATCAACACTCGCAGCTTTTGGCCGATTCGCCCGCTTCATGGACTATTACTCACTGCTTTGGGGTCTTGGAGTGATTTCCACAATTGATTTAACCCTAAGGTACGCTTTTACGTGTCGGCCATCAACACTCATAGTTTTGGCCGATTCTCGCCCGCTTTGTGGACTATTACTCACTGCTTTTGGGTCTCGGAGTGATTTCCACGATTAACGAACCCTAAGGTGCGCTTTACGGTCGGCCATCAACACTTATAGTTTTGGCCGATTCTCGCCCGCTTTGTGGACTATTACTCACTGCTTTGGGGTCTCTGAGTGATTTCCACTACTAACGAACCCCGGGTGCGCTTTACGGTCGGCCATCAACACTCGCAGCTTTTGGCCGATTCTAGCCCGCTTTGTGGACTATTAATCACTGCTTTTGGGTTCTTGAGTGATTTCCACTACTAACGAACCCCGGGTGCGCTTTACGGGTCGGCTCATCAATCACTCGCAGTTTTGGCCGATTCTCATCCCGCTTTCATGGTCTATTACTCACGATTCTTGACGCCCGCTTTGGGTCCCGCAGCGATTTTCACGATTAACGATCCCCAGGGTGCGCTTATCCTTGTCGGTCATCAACACTCGCAGTTTTGGCCGATTCTGGCCCGTTTCATGGACTATTACTCACTGCTTTGGGGTCTTGGAGTGATTTCACACTGATTGACCCCAACCCTAAGGTACGCTTTACGTGTCGGTCATCAACACTCGCAGCTTTTGGCCGATTCGCCCGCTTCTATTACTCACGATTCACTGCTTTGGGTCTCGGAGTGGACTATTACTCACTGCTTTGGGGTCTTGGAGTGATTTCCACAATTGACGAACCCCAAGGTACGCTTAAGGGTCGGTCATCAACCCTCGCAGTTTTGGCCGATTCTGGCCCGTTTTGTGGACTATTAATCACTGTTTTGGGTTCTCGAAGTGATTTCCACTACTAACGAACCCCGGGGTGCGCTTACGGTCGGTCATCAACCCTCGCAAGTTTTGGCCGATTCTAGCCCGTTTTGTGGACTATTAATCACTGTTTTGGGTTCTTGAGTGATTTCCACTACTAACGAACCCCGGTGCGCTTACGGGTCGGTCATCAACCCTCGTAGTTTTGGCCGATTCTGGCCCGTTTCATGGTCTATTACTCACGATTCAGGCCCGTTTTGGGTCCCGCAGCGATTTTCACGATTAACGATCCCCAGGGTGCGCTTACTTGTCGGTCATCAACACTCGCAGTTTTGGCCGATTCTGGCCCGTTTCGTGGACTATTACTCACTGTTTTGGGGTCTTGGAGTGATTTCCACAATTGATTTAACCCTAAGGTACGCTTTTACGGTCATCAACACTCATAGTTTTGGCCATCAACACTTTGTGCAGCTTTTTTGGCCAATTCTGGCCCGTTTTGTGGACTATTAATCACTGTTTTGGGTTCTCGGAGTGATTTCCACTACTAACGAACCCCTGGAGTGATTTCCTTACGCTTTACGGCGCTTTACGGTCGGCCATCAACACTCGCAGTTTTGGCCGATTCTGGCCCGTTTTGTGGACTATTAATCACTGTTTTGGGTTCTCGGAGTGATTTCCACTACTAACGAACCCCGGGTGCGCTTACGGGTCGGTCATCAACCCTCGCAGTTTTGGCCGATTCTGGCCCGTTTCATGGTCTATTACTCACGATTCTGGCCCGTTTTGGGTCCCGCAGCGATTTTCACGATTAACGATCCCAGGGTGCGCTTACTTGTCGGCCATCAACAATCGCAGTTTTGGCCGATTCTGGCCCGTTTCATGGACTATTACTCACTGTTTTGGGGTCTTGGAGTGATTTCCACAATTGACGAACCCCAAGGTACGCTTTTACGTTTCGGCCATCAACACAACACTCAGCTTTTGGCCGATTCTCGCCCGCTTTGTGGACTATTACTCACTGCTTTGGGGTCTCGAGTGATTTTCACGATTAACGAACCCCAAGGTGCGCTTTTACGGTCGCCATCAACACTCGCAGTTTTGGCCGATTCTGGCCCGTTTTGTGGACTATTACTCACTGCTTTGGGGTCTTGGAGTGATTTCCACAATTGATTTAACCCTAAGGTACGCTTTTACGGTCGGCCATCAACACTCGCAGCTTTTGGCCAATTCTCGCCCGCTTTGTGGACTATTAATCACTGCTTTGGGTTCTCGAGTGATTTCCACTACTAACGAACCCCGGGTGCGCTTTACGGTCGGGCCATCAACCTCGCAGTTTTGGCCGATTCTAGCCCGCTTTGTGGACTATTAATCACTTTGGGGTCTTTTTCCACAATTGTTCTTGAGTGATTTCCACTACTAACGAACCCCGTGGACTGCGCTTTGGGTTCTTGACGGTCGGTCGGTCATCAACCTCGCAGTTTTGGCCGATTCTATTAATCCCGCTTCATGGTCTATTACTCACGATTCTGGCCCGCTTTGGGTCCCGAGTGATTTTCACGATTAACGATCCCACGTTAACGTGCGCTTTACTTGTCGGCCATCAACACTCGCAGCTTTGGCCGATTCTCGCCCGCTTCATGGACTATTACTCACTGCTTTTGGGGTCTTGGAGTGATTTCCACAATTGATTTAACCCTAAGGTACGCTTTACGTGTCGGGCCATCAACACTCATAGCTTTGGCCAATTCTCGCCGCTTTTGTGGACTATTAATCACTGTTTTGGGTTCTCGGAGTGATTTCCACTACTAACGAACCCCGGGTGCGCTTTACGGGTCGGCCATCAACACTCGCAGCTTTTGGCCGATTCTAGCCCGCTTTGTGGACTATTAATCACCCCAAGGTGCGCTTTACGGGTTTTTTTGGTTCTTGGACTATTAATCACTGTGAGTGATTTCCACTACTAACGAACCCCGGTGTGCGCTTACGGGTCGGTCATCAACCCTCGTAGTTTTGGCCGATTCTGGCCCGTTTCATGGTCTATTACTCACGATTCTGGCCCGTTTTGGGTCCCGCAGAGATTTTCACGATTAACGATCCCTGTGGTGCGCTTTACTTGGGTCATCATCAACACTCGCAGTTTTGGCCGATTCTGGCCCGTTTCATGGACTATTACTCACTGCTTTGGGGTCTTGGAGTGATTTCCACAATTGACGAACCCCAAGGTACGCTTACGTGTCGGTCATCAACACTCGCAGTTTTGGCCAATTCTGGCCCGTTTTGTGGACTATTACTCACTGTTTTGGGGTCTTGGAGTGATTTCCACAATTGACGAACCCTAAGGTGCGCTTTACGGTCGGGCCATCAACACTCGCAGCTTTGGCCGATTCTCGCCCGCTTTGTGGACTATTACTCACTGCTTTTGGGTTCTTGAGTGATTTCCACTATTGACGAACCCCAAGGTGCGCTTTACGGTCGGCCATCAACACTCGCAGCTTTTGGCCGATTCTAGCCCGCTTTGTGGACTATTAATCACTGCTTTTTGGGTTCTTGAGTGATTTCCACTACTAACGAACCCCGGGTGCGCTTTACGGTCGGTCATCAACCTCGCAGTTTTTGGCCGATTCTCGCCCGCTTCATGGTCTATTACTCACGATTCTCGCCCGCTTTGGGTCCCGAGCGATTTTCACGATTAACGATCCCTGTGGTGCGCTTTACTTGTCGGCCATCAACACTCGCAGCTTTGGCCGATTCTCGCCCGCTTCATGGACTATTACTCACTGCTTTTGGGTCTTGGAGTGATTTCCACAATTGATTTAACCCTAAGGTACGCTTTACGGTCGGCCATCAACACTCATCAGCTTTGGCCGATTCTCGCCCGCTTTGTGGACTATTACTCACTGCTTTTGGGTCCTTGAGTGATTTCCACGATTAACGAACCCCAAGGTGCGCTTTACGGTCGGCCATCAACACTCGCAGTTTTGGCCGATTCTCGCCCGCTTTGTGGACTATTACTCATCACTGCTTTGGGGTCTTGAGTGATTTCCACTACTAACGAACCCCGGGTGCGCTTACGGTCGGCCATCAACACTCGCAGCTTTGGCCGATTCTTCTCGCCCGCTTTGTGGACTATTAATCACTGCTTTTGGGTTCTCGAGTGATTTCCACTACTAACGAACCCCGGGTGCGCTTTACGGTCGGTCATCAACCTCGCAGTTTTGGCCGATTCTCGCCCGCTTCATGGTCTATTACTCACGATTCTAACAATCCCTGTGGTGCGCTTTACGGTCGCCCTCGCCCTTTACTCACGATTCTCGCCCGCTTTGGGTCCCGAGCGATTTTCACGATTAACGATCCCTGTGGTGCGCTTTACTTGTCGGGCCATCAACACTCGCAGCTTTGGCCGATTCTCGCCCGCTTCATGGACTATTACTCACTGCTTTGGGGTCTTGGAGTGATTTCCACAATTGATTTAACCCTAAGGTACGCTTTTACGTGTCGGCCATCAACACTCAGCAGCTTTTGGCCAATTCTCGCCCGCTTTGTGGACTATTAATCACTGCTTTTGGGTTCTCGAGTGATTTCCACTACTAACGAACCCCGGGTGCGCTTTACGGTCGGCCATCAACCTCGCAGCTTTTGGCCGATTCTAGCCCGCTTTGTGGACTATTAATCACTTTGGGGTCTCTTGAGTGATTTCCACTACTAACGGGTTCTTGAGTGATTTCCACTACTTTGGGTCCCGGACTAACCCCGTGCGCTTACGGTCGGTCGGTCATCAACCTCGCAGTTTTGGCCGATTCTCGCCCGCTTCATGGTCTATTACTCACGATTCGCCCCGCTTTGGGTCCCGCAGTGATTTTCACGATTAACGATCCCTGGTGCGCTTTTACTTGTCGGGCATCAACACTCGCAGCTTTTGGCCGATTCTCGCCCGCTTCATGGACTATTACTCACTGCTTTGGGGTCTTGGAGTGATTTCCACAATTGATTTAACCCCAAGGTACGCTTTACGTGTCGGCCATCAACACTCGCAGCTTTGGCCGATTCTCGCCCGCTTTGGACTATTACTCACTGCTTTGGGTTCTCGAGTGATTTCCACTACTAACGAACCCCTGGGTGCGCTTTACGGTCGGCCATCAACACTCGCAGTTTTGGCCGATTCTAGCCCGCTTTGTGGACTTAATCACTCACTGTTTTGGGTTCTTGAGTGATTTCCACTACTAACGAACCCTGGGTGCGCTTTACGGTCGGTCATCAACACTCGCAGCTTTTGCAGTTTTGGCCGATTCTGGCCCGTTTCATGGTCTATTACTCACGATTCTGGCCCGTTTTGGGTCCCGCAGTGATTTTCACGATTAACGATCCCTGTGGTGCGCTTTCACACTCGCAGTTTTGGCCGATTCTGCCCGCTTCATGGAACACTCACCGCTTTGGCCGATTTCACAATTGATTTCAAGGTACGCTATTACTCAACACTCTTTTGGCCGATTCTCGCCCGCTTTGGGGACTATTACTCACTGCTTTGGGTCTTGAGTGATTTCCACAATTGATTTAACCCCAAGGTACGCTTTACGTGTCGGCCATCAACACTCGCAGCTTTTGGCCAATTCTCGCCCGCTTTGTGGACTATTAATCACTGCTTTTGGGTTCTCGAGTGATTTCCACTACTAACGAACCCCGGGTGCGCTTTACGGTCGGCCATCAACCTCGCAGCTTTTGGCCGATTCTAGCCCGTTTTGTGGACTATTAATCACTGTTTGGGGTTCTCGGAGTGATTTCCACTACTAACGAACCCCGGGGTGCGCTTTACGGTCGGTCATCAACCCTCGTAGTTTTGGCCGATTCTGGCCCGTTTCATGGTCTATTACTCACGATTCTGGCCCGCTTTGGGTCCCGCAGCGATTTTCACGATTAACGATCCCTGTGGTGCGCTTTACTTGTCGGGCCATCAACACTCGCAGCTTTGGCCGATTCTCGCCCGCTTCATGGACTATTACTCACTGCTTTTGGGTCTTGGAGTGATTTCCACAATTGATTTAACCCTAAGGTACGCTTTACGTGTCGGCCATCAACACTCGCAGCTTTTGGCCGATTCTCGCCCGCTTTGTGGACTATTACTCACTGCTTTTCTTGGGTTCTTGCGCTTTAGTGATTTCAACACTACTAACACTGCTTTTGGGGTCTCTGAACCCCTGGGTGCGCTTTACGGTCGGCCATCAACCTCGCAGCTTTTGGCCGATTCTAGCCCGCTTTGTGGACTATTAATCACTGCTTTTTGGTTCTTGAGTGATTTCCACTACTAACGAACCCCGGTGTGCGCTTTACGGTCGGGCCATCAACCTCGTAGTTTTGGCCGATTCTCGCCCGCTTCATGGTCTATTACTCACGATTCTCGCCCGCTTTGGGTCCCGCAGCGATTTTCACGATTAACGATCCCTGTGGTGCGCTTACTTGTCGGGCCATCAACACTCGCAGTTTGGCCGATTCTCGCCCGCTTCATGGACTATTACTCACTGCTTTTGGGGTCTTGGAGTGATTTCCACATTGATTTAACCCTAAGGTACGCTTTACGTGTCGGCCATCAACACTCATAGTTTTGGCCGATTCGCCCGCTTCATGGACTATTACTCACTGCTTTGGGTCTTGGAGTGATTTCACAATTGATTTAACCCAAGGTGCGCTTTACGTCGGCCATCAACACTCAGCTTTGGCCGATTCTCGCCCGCTTTGTGGACTATTACTCACTGCTTTGGGTTCTTGAGTGATTTCCACTATTAACGCTTAACCCTCGCAGCTTTGGCCGATTCTCGCCCGCTTTGTGGACTATTTTGGGGTCTCGAGTCACTCAACACTCGCAGCGCTTTCGGCATCAACACTCGCAGCTTTTGGCCGATTCTAGCCCGCTTTGTGGACTATTAATCACTGCTTTGGGTTCTTGAGTGATTTCCACTACTAACGAACCCCGGTGCGCTTACGGTCGGTCATCAACCTCGCGTAGTTTTGGCCGATTCTCGCCCGCTTCATGGTCTATTACTCACGATTCTGGCCCGCTTTGGGTCCCCTGAGCGATTTTCACGATTAACGATCCCTGTGGTGCGCTTTACTTGTCGGCCATCAACACTCGCAGCTTTTGGCCGATTCTCGCCCGCTTCATGGACTATTACTCACTGCTTTGGGGTCTTGGAGTGATTTCCACAATTGATTTAACCCTAAGGTACGCTTTACGTGTCGGCCATCAACACTCATAGTTTTGGCCGATTCTCGCCCGCTTTGTGGACTATTACTCACTGCTTTGGGTTCTTGAGTGATTTCCACTATTAACGAACCCCAAGGTGCGCTTTACGGTCGGTCATCAACACTCGCAGCTTTTGGCCGATTCTAGCCCGCTTTGTGGACTATTAATCACTGCTTTGGGTTCTCGAGTGATTTCCACTACTAACGAACCCCGGTGCGCGCTTACGGTCGGCCATCAACCTCGCAGTTTTGGCCGATTCTAGCCCGCTTTGTGGACTATTAATCACTGCTTTTGGTTCTTGAGACCCCGATTTCCACTACTAACGAACCCTTTGGGACTATTACTCGCTTTACGGTCGGTCATCAACCTCGCTTTACGTTGGCCGATTCTCGCCCGCTTCATGGTCTATTACTCACGATTCTGCCCGCTTTGGGTCCCGAGCGATTTTCACGATTAACGATCCCTGTGGTGCGCTTTACTTGTCGGGCCATCAACACTCGCAGCTTTGGCCGATTCGCCCGCTTTCATGGACTATTACTCACTGCTTTGGGGTCTTGGAGTGATTTCCACAATTGATTTAACCCTAAGGTACGCTTTACGTGTCGGCCATCAACACTCAGCAGCTTTGGCCAATTCTCGCCCGCTTTGTGGACTATTACTCACTGCTTTTGGGTTCTCGAGTGATTTCCACTACTAACGAACCCCCTGGTGCGCTTACGGTCGCATCAACACTCGCAGTTTTGGCCGATTCTAGCCCGCTTTGTGGACTATTACTCACTGCTTTGGGTTCTCGAGTGATTTCCACTACTAACGAACCCCGGGTGCGCTTACGGTCGGCCATCAACACTCGCAGTTTTGGCCGATTCTCGCCCGCTTTGTGGACTATTAATCACTGCTTTTGGGTCTCGAGTGATTTCCACTACTAACGAACCCTCTGGTGTGCTTTACGGTCGGGCCATCAACACTCGCAGTTTTGGCCGATTCTCGCCCGCTTTGTGGTCTATTACTCACTGATTTGCCCGCTTTTGGGTCCGATTCTTCACCCGACTTCCTGGGTGCGCTTTATTACTCATCAACACTCAGCTTTGGCCGATTCTCAGCTTTGCCGATTCTGGCCCGTTTCATGGACTATTACTCACTGCTTTGGGGTCTTGGAGTGATTTCCACAATTGACGAACCCCAAGGTACGCTTACGTGTCGGTCATCAACACTCGCAGTTTTGGCCGATTCTGGCCCGTTTCGTGGACTATTACTCACTGTTTTGGGGTCTTGGAGTGATTTCCACAATTGACGAACCCCAAGGTACGCTTTACGGTCGGCCATCAACACTCGCAGTTTTGGCCGATTCTGGCCCGTTTTGTGGACTATTAATCACTGTTTTGGGTTCTTGAGTGATTTCCACTACTAACGAACCCCGGGGTGCGCTTACGGGTCGGTCATCAACCCTCGCAGTTTTGGCCGATTCTAGCCCGTTTTGTGGACTATTACTCACTTCTTTGGAGTGATTTCCTACTAACGGGGTCCTTTACGGTCGATTTCCACGATTTTGGCCGATTCTCGCCCGCTTCATGGTCTATTACTCACGATTCTGTCCGCTTTGGGTCCCGCAGCCCCTAAGGTGCGCTTTACGGTCAACACTCGCAGTTTTGGCCGATTCTCGCCCGCTTTGTGGACTATTACTCACTGCTTTGGGGTCTTGAGTGATTTCCACAATTGACGAAACCCAAGGTACGCTTTACGGTCGGGCCATCAACACTCGCAGTTTTGGCCGATTCTCGCCCGCTTTGTGGACTATTACTCACTGCTTTGGGGGTCTTGAGTGATTTCCAATTAACGAACCCCAAGGTGCGCTTTACGTCGGGCCATCAACACTCGCAGCTTTTGGCCGATTCTCGCCCGCTTTGTGGACTATTAATCACTGCTTTGGGTTCTTGAGTGATTTCCACTACTAACGAACCCCGGTGCGCTTTGGACGGTCGGCCATCAACCTCGCAGCGCTTTTGGCCGATTCTCTCGCCCGCTTTGTGGACTATTACTCACTTCTTTTTTGGGTCCCGAGTGATTTTCACGATTAACGAACCCCGGGTGCGCTTTACGGTCGGGCCATCAACACTCGCAGTTTTGGCCGATTCTCGCCCGCTTCATGGACTATTACTCACTGCCCGCTTTGGGGTCTTGAGTGATTTCCACGATTGACGAACCCTGTGGTACGCTTTACGGTCGGGCCATCAACAATCGTAGTTTTGGCCGATTCTGGCCCATTTCATGGACTATTACTCACTGTTTTGGGGTCTTGGAGTGATTTCCACGATTGACAAACCCCAAGGTGCGCTTTACGGTCGGGCCATCAACACTCGCAGCTTTGGCCGATTCTCGCCCGCTTTGTGGACTATTAATCACTGCTTTTGGGTTCTTGAGTGATTTCCACTACTAACGAACCCCGGGTGCGCTTTACGGGTCGCTTTACGGTCATCAACACTCGCAGTTTTGGCCGATTCTGGCCCGTTTGGTGGACTATTAATCACTGCTTTGGGTCTCGAGTGATTTCCACTACTAACGAACCCCGGGTGCGCTTTTACGGTCGGCCATCAACACTCGCAGTTTTGGCCGATTCTCGCCCGCTTCATGGTCTATTACTCACGATTCGCCCGCTTTGGGGTCCCGAGTGATTTTCACGATTAACGAACCCTGGTGCGCTTACTTGTGTCATCAACACTCGCAGCTTTTGGCCGATTCTGGCCCGTTTCATGGACTATTACTCACTTTTTGGGGTCTTGGAGTGATTTCCACAATTGACGAACCCCAAGGTACGCTTACGTGTCGGTCATCAACACTCGCAGTTTTGGCCGATTCTGGCCCGTTTTGTGGACTATTACTCACTGCTTTGGGGTCTTGGAGTGATTTCCACAATTGACGAACCCCAAGGTGCGCTTACGGGTCGGTCATCAACACTCGCAGTTTTGGCCGATTCTAGCCCGTTTTGTGGACTATTAATCACTGTTTTGGGGTCTCGGGTTCCCTGAGCTTTGATTTACTTTGGGTTCTCGAGTGATTTCCTACTGCGCCCCGGTGCGCTTACGGTCGGTCATCAACCCTCGCAGTTTTGGCCGATTCTAGCCCGTTTTGTGGACTATTAATCACTGTTTTGGGTTCTCGGAGTGATTTCCACTACTAACGAACCCCGGTGTGCGCTTACGGGTCGGTCATCAACCCTCGCAGTTTTGGCCGATTCTGGCCCGTTTCATGGTCTATTACTCACGATTCTGGCCCGTTTTGGGTCCCGGAGCAATTTTCACGATTAACGATCCCTGTGGTGCGCTTTACTTGTCGGGCCATCAACACTCGCAGTTTTGGCCGATTCTGGCCCGTTTCATGGACTATTACTCACTGCTTTGGGGTCTTGGAGTGATTTCCACAATTGATTTAACCCTAAGGTACGCTTTACGTGTCGGCCATCAACACTGCAGCTTTTGGCCGATTCTCGCCCGTTTTGTGGACTATTACTCACTGCTTTTGGGGTCTTGGAGTGATTTCCACTACTTACGAACCCAAGGTGCGCTTTACGGTCGGCCATCAACACTCGCAGTTTTGGCCGATTCTGGCCCGTTTTGTGGACTATTAATCACTGTTTTGGGTTCTCGAGTGATTTCCACTACTAACGAACCCCGGTGCGCTTTACGGTCGGCCATCAACCTCGCAGTTTTGGCCGATTCTAGCCCGTTTTGTGGACTATTAATCACTGTTTTGGGTTCTCGGAGTGATTTCCACTACTAACGAACCCCGGTGTGCGCTTACGGGTCGGTCATCAACCCTCGTAGTTTTGGCCGATTCTGGCCCGTTTCATGGTCTATTACTCACGATTCAGGCCCGTTTTGGGTCCCGCAGCGATTTTCACGATTAACGATCCCCAGGGTGCGCTTACTTGTCGGTCATCAACACTCGCAGTTTTGGCCGATTCTGGCCCGTTTCGTGGACTATTACTCACTGTTTTGGGGTCTTGGAGTGATTTCCACAATTGACGAACCCCAAGGTACGCTTACGTGTCGGTCATCAACACTCGTAGTTTTGGCCGATTCTCCCCGCTTTGTGGACTATTACTCACTGCTTTGGGGTCTCGGAGTGATTTCCACGATTGACGAACCCTGGTGCGCTTTACGGTCGGCCATCAACACTGCAGCTTTTGGCCGATTCTAGCCCGCTTTGTGGACTATTAATCACTGCTTTTGGGTTCTCAACAGTGATTTCCACTACTAACGAACCCCGGGTGCGCTTTACGGTCTACTAACGCCATCAACACTCGCAGTTTTGGCCGATTCTCGCCCGCTTCATGGACTATTACTCACGATTCTGCCCGAGTGATTTTCACTACTAACGAACCCCGAGTGCGCTTACGGTTCAACACTCGCAGTTTTGGCCGATTCGCCCGCTTCATGGACTATTACTCACTGCTTTGGGCTTTGGGTCCTTGAGTGATTTTCACGATTAACGAACCCCAAGGTGCGCTTACGGGTCGGTCATCAACCCTCGCAGTTTTGGCCGATTCTAGCCCGTTTCATGGACTATTACTCACTGCTTTGGGGTCTTGGAGTGATTTCCACAATTGACGAACCCCGGGGTGCGCTTACGGCTCGGTCATCAACCCTCGCAGTTTTGGCCGATTCTAGCCCGTTTTGTGGACTATTAATCACTGTTTTGGGTTCTCGGAGTGATTTTCACGATTAACGAACCCTGGTGCGCTTTACGGTTCAACACTCGCAGTTTTGGCCGATTCTCGCCCGCTTCTGTGGACTATTACTCACTGCTTTTGGGGTCTCAACACTCGCAGTGGAGTGATTTCACAATTGACGCTAACCCAAAGTACGCTTTACGGTTACGTCGGCCATCAACACTCGCAGTTTTGGCCGATTCTCGCCCGCTTTGTGGACTATTACTCACTGCTTTGGGTTCTCGAGTGATTTCCACTACTAACGAACCCCTTTAGGTGCGCTTTTGGCGGTCGGCCATCAACACTCGCAGCTTTTGGCCGATTCTAGCCCGCTTTGTGGACTATTAATCACTGCTTTTGGGTTCTTGAGTGATTTCCACTACTAACGAACCCCGGGTGCGCTTTTACGGGTCGGTCATCAACCTCGCAGTTTTGGCCGATTCTCGCCCGCTTCATGGTCTATTACTCACGATTCTGCCCGCTTTGGGTCCCGCAGCGATTTTCACGATTAACGATCCCTGTGGTGCGCTTTACTTGTCGGCCATCAACACTCGCAGCTTTGGCCGATTCTCGCCCGCTTCATGGACTATTACTCACTGCTTTTGGGGTCTTGGAGTGATTTCCACAATTGATTTAACCCCAAGGTACGCTTTACGTGTCGGTCATCAACACTCATAGTTTTGGCCGATTCTCGCCCGCTTTGTGGACTATTACTCACTGCTTTGGGGTCTTGGAGTGATTTCACGATTGAACGAACCCAAAGGTGCGCTTTACGTGTCGGCCATCAACACTCGCAGCTTTTGGCCGATTCTTCGCCCGCTTTGTGGACTATTAATCACTGCTTTGGGTTCTTGAGTGATTTCCACTACTAACGAACCCCGGGTGCGCTTACGGTCGGCCATCAACCTCGCAGCTTTTGGCCGATTCTAGCCCGCTTTGTGGACTATTAATCACTGCTTTGGGTTCTTGAGTGATTTCCTACTAACTAACCCCGACGGTCGGTCATCAACCTCGTTTTGGCCGATTCTGGCCCGTTTCATGGTCTATTACTCACGATTCTGGCCCGTTTTGGGTCCCAGAGCGATTTTCACGATTGACGATCCCAGAGGTGCGCTTACTTGTCGGTCATCAACACTCGCAGTTTTGGCCGATTCTGGCCCGTTTCATGGTCTATTACTCACGATTTGCCCGGGGTCTTGGAGTGATTTTCACGATTGATTTAACCCTGTGGTGCGCTTTACGTGTCGGGCCATCAACACTCGCAGCTTTTGGCCGATTCTCGCCCGCTTTGTGGACTATTACTCACTGCTTTGGGGTCTTGGAGTGATTTCCACAATTGACGAACCCCAAGGTACGCTTACGTGTCGGTCATCAACACTCGCAGTTTTGGCCAATTCTGGCCCGCTTTGTGGACTATTACTATTATTTAACCCAAAGTCACCCGCTTTGTGGACTATTACTCACTGCTTTTGGGTCTCTTGAGTGATTTCCACTACTAACGAACCCCGGGTGCGCTTTACGGTCGGCCATCAACCTCGCAGCTTTTGGCCGATTCTAGCCCGCTTTGTGGACTATTAATCACTGCTTTTGGGTTCTCGAGTGATTTCCACTACTAACGAACCCCGGTGCGCTTTACGGTCGGTCATCAACCTCTCGAGTTTTGGCCGATTCTCGCCCGCTTCATGGTCTATTACTCACGATTCTGCCCGCTTTGGGTCCCGCAGCGATTTTCACGATTAACGATCCCTGTGGTGCGCTTTACTTGTCTCATCATCAACACTCGCAGCTTTTGGCCGATTCTCGCCCGCTTCATGGACTATTACTCACTGCTTTGGGGTCTTGGAGTGATTTCCACAATTGATTTAACCCTAAGGTACGCTTTACGTGTCGGCCATCAACACTGCAGCTTTTGGCCATTTCCACAATTGATTTAACCCTAAGGTACGCTTTCTTTGGCCAATTCCCCGCTTTGTGGACTATTAATCACTGCTTTGGGTTCTTGAGTGATTTCCACAACTAACGAACCCCGGTGGACTGCTTTACGGATTTCCACGGCCATCAACAACTCGCAGTTTTGGCCGATTCTAGCCCGCTTTGTGGACTATTAATCACTGCTTTGGGTTCTCGAGTGATTTCCACTACTAACGAACCCCGGTGCGCTTACGGTCGGGCCATCAACCTCGCAGTTTTGGCCGATTCTCGCCCGCTTCATGGTCTATTACTCACGATTCTGCCCGCTTTGGGTCCCGCAGCGATTTTCACGATTAACGATCCCTGTGGTGCGCTTTACTTGTCGGCCATCAACACTGCAGCTTTGGCCGATTCTCGCCCGCTTCATGGACTATTACTCACTGCTTTGGGGTCTTGGAGTGATTTCCACAATTGATTTAACCCTAAGGTACGCTTTACGTGTCGGCCATCAACACTCGCAGTTTTGGCCGATTCTCGCCCGCTTTGTGGACTATTAATCACTGCTTTTGGGTTCTCGAGTGATTTCCACTACTAACGAACCCCGGTGCGCTTACTACTTCTAGCCCGCTTTGTGGACTATTAATCACGCTTTGGGTCTCTCGGAGTGATTTCCACGATTAACGAACCCCGGTGCGCTTTACGGTCTGGCCATCAACCTCGCAGTTTTGGCCGATTCTCGCCGCTTTGTGGTCTATTACTCACGATTCTCTGCTTTGGGTCCCGGTGAGTGATTTTCACGACTAACGATCCCTGTTTGGTGCGCTTTACGGTCGGGCCATCAACACTCGCCCGATTCTTCATGGACTATTACTTTGATTCTGACTATTACTCACGCTTTACGTGTCTTTCAACACTCGCAGGGCCGATTTGCCCGCTTCATGATTTACTCACTGCTTGGGTCTTGGAGTGATTTCCACAATTGACGAACCCCAAGGTACGCTTACGTGTCGGTCATCAACACTCGCAGTTTTGGCCAATTCTGGCCCGTTTTGTGGACTATTAATCACTGTTTTGGGTTCTCGGAGTGATTTCCACTACTAACGAACCCCGGGGTGCTTTACGGGTCGGTCATCAACCCTCGCAGTTTTGGCCGATTCTAGCCCGTTTTGTGGACTATTAATCACTGTTTTGGGTTCTCGGAGTGATTTCCACTACTAACGAACCCCGGTGTGCGCTTACGGGTCGGTCATCAACCCTCGTAGTTTTGGCCGATTCTGGCCCGTTTCATGGTCTATTACTCACGATTCAGGCCCGTTTTGGGTCCCGCAGCGATTTTCACGATTAACGATCCCCAGGGTGCGCTTACTTGTCGGGCCATCAACACTCGCAGTTTTGGCCGATTCTGGCCCGTTTCCTGGACTATTACTCACTGCTTTGGGGTCTTGGAGTGATTTCCACAATTGATTTAACCCTAAGGTACGCTTTACGTGTCGGCCATCAACACTCGCAGTTTTGGCCGATTCTCGCCCGCTTTGTGGACTATTACTCACTGCTTTGGGTCTCTTGAGTGATTTCACGATTGACGAACCCCAAGGTGCGCTTTACGGTCGGCCATCAACACTCGCAGTTTTGGCCGATTCTGGCCCGTTTTGTGGACTATTAATCACTGCTTTGGGTTCTCGAGTGATTTCCACTACTAACGAACCCCGGGTGCGCTTTACGGTCGGCCATCAACCTCGCAGCTTTTGGCCGATTCTAGCCCGCTTTGTGGACTATTAATCACTGCTTTGGGTTCTCGAGTGATTTCCACTACTAACGAACCCCGGTGCGCTTTACGGTCGGTCATCAACCTCGTAGTTTTGGCCGATTCTGGCCCGTTTCATGGTCTATTACTCACGATTCTGGCCCGTTTTGGGTCCCGCAGCGATTTTCACGATTAACGATCCCCATGGTGCGCTTTACTTGTCGGGCCATCAACACTCGCAGCTTTTGGCCGATTCTCGCCCGCTTCATGGACTATTACTCACTGCTTTGGGGTCTTGGAGTGATTTCCACATTGACCCCTAAGGTACGCTTACGGTCGGGCCATCAACACTCGCAGTTTTGGCCGATTCTCGCCCGCTTCATGGACATCAACACTCACCCGCTTTTGGCCGATTTTCACGATTGACGCCCTAAGCTTTGGGACTCAACACTTAGCTTTGGCCGATTCTGGACTATTACTCACTTTTGGGTCTTGAGTGATTTCCACTATTAACACTTAACCCCAAGGTGCGCTTTACGGTCGGGCCATCAACACTGCAGCTTTGGCCGATTCTCGCCCGCTTTGTGGACTATTAATCACTGCTTTGGGGTCTTGAGTGATTTCCACTACTAACGAACCCCGGGTGCGCTTTACGGTCGGCCATCAACCTCGCAGCTTTTGGCCGATTCTAGCCCGCTTTGTGGACTATTAATCACTGCTTTTGGGTTCTTGAGTGATTTCCACTACTAACGAACCCCGGTGCGCTTTACGGTCGGTCATCAACACTCGCAGTTTTGGCCGATTCTGGCCCGTTTCATGGTCTATTACTCACGATTCTGGCCCGTTTTGGGTCCCGCAGCGATTTTCACGATTAACAATCCCCAGGGTGCGCTTACTTGTCGGTCATCAACACTCGCAGTTTTGGCCGATTCTGGCCCGTTTCATGGACTATTACTCACTGCTTTGGGGTCTTGGAGTGATTTCCACAATTGACGAACCCCAAGGTACGCTTACGTGTCGGTCATCAACACTCGCAGTTTTGGCCAATTCTGGCCCGTTTTGTGGACTATTAATCACTGTTTTGGGTTCTCGGAGTGATTTCCACTACTAACGAACCCCGGGGTGCGCTTACGGTCGGGCCATCAACACTCGCAGTTTTGGCCGATTCTGGCCCGTTTTGTGGACTATTAATCACTGTTTTGGGTTCTCGGAGCGATTTCCACTACTAACGAACCCCGGGGTGCGCTTAAGGGTCGGTCATCAACACTCGCAGTTTTGGCCGATTCTAGCCCGTTTTGTGGACTATTAATCACTGTTTTGGGTTCTCGGAGTGATTTCCACTACTAACGAACCCCGGTGTGCGCTTACGGGTCGGTCATCAACCTCGCAGTTTTGGCCGATTCTCTATTACTCTTTTGGGGTCTATTACTCACGATTCTAACCCCTGCCCGCAACCTTTTTTCCCGCCCGCTTCATTTTCACGATTGACGATCCCTGTGGTGCGCTTTTCACGATTTTCACGATTAACCCCCTGTGGTGCGCTTTACTTGTCGGCCATCAACACTCGCAGCTTTGGCCGATTCTCGCCCGCTTCATGGACTATTACTCACTGCTTTTGGGGTCTTGGAGTGATTTCCACAATTGATTTAACCCTAAGGTACGCTTTTACGTGTCGGCCATCAACACTGCAGCTTTGGCCAATTCTCGCCCGCTTTGTGGACTATTAATCACTGCTTTGGGTTCTCGAGTGATTTCCACTACTAACGAACCCCGTCATCAACGCTTTTTGGTCGGTCATCAACCTCGCAGCTTTGGCCGATTCTAGCCCGCTTTGTGGACTATTAATCACTGCCCGCTTTGGACTTCTCACTGCTTTGAGTGATTTCCACTACTAACGAACCCCGTGTGCGCTTACGGTCGGTCATCAACCTCGCAGTTTTGGCCGATTCTCGCCCGCTTCATGGTCTATTACTCACGATTCTCGCCCGCTTTGGGTCCCGCAGCGATTTTCACGATTAACGATCCCTGTGGTGCGCTTTACTTGTCTGGCCATCAACACTCGCAGCTTTGGCCGATTCTCGCCCGCTTCATGGACTATTACTCACTGCACTGCTTTTGGGTCTTGGAGTGATTTCCACAATTGATTTAACCCTAAGGTACGCTTTTACGTGTCGGCCATCAACACTCGCAGCTTTTGGCCGATTCTCGCCCGCTTTGTGGACTATTACTCACTGCTTTGGGTCTCTGGAGTGATTTCCACTACTAACGAACCCCAAGGTGCGCTTTACGGTCGGCCATCAACACTCGCTTTGGCCGATTCTCGCCCGCTTTGTGGACTATTAATCACTGCTTTGGGTTCTCTGAGTGATTTCCACTACTAACGAACCCCGGTGCGCTTTACGGTCGGCCATCAACCTCGCAGCTTTGGCCGATTCTAGCCCGCTTTGTGGACTATTACTCATCACTGCTTTGGGTTCTTGAGTGATTTTCACTACTAACGAACCCCGGTGCGCTTTACGGTCGGTCATCAACACTCGTAGCTTTGGCCGATTCTCCGCTTCATGGACTATTACTCACGATTCTGCCCGCTTTCTATTACTCACGATTCGCTTTTTGTCCCATCAACACTCGCTTTTGGCCGATTCCCCGCTTCATGGACTATTACTCACTGCTTTGGGGTCTTGGACGATTTTCACGATTAACCCCTGGGTGCGCTTACGTGTCGGTCATCAACACTCGCAGTTTTGGCCGATTCTGGCCCGTTTCGTGGACTATTACTCACTGCTTTGGGGTCTTGGAGTGATTTCCACAATTGATTTAACCCTAAGGTACGCTTTACGTGTCGGCCATCAACACTGCAGCTTTGGCCAATTCTCGCCCGCTTTGTGGACTATTAATCACTGCTTTGGGTTCTCGAGTGATTTCCACTACTAACGAACCCCGGGTGCGCTTTTACGGTCGGTCATCAACCTCGCAGTTTTGGCCGATTCTAGCCCGCTTTGTGGACTATTAATCACTGCTTTGGGTTCTCGAGTGATTTCCACTACTAACGAACCCCGGTGCGCTTACGGTCGGTCATCAACCTCGCAGTTTTGGCCGATTCTCGCCCGCTTCATGGTCTATTACTCACGATTCTGCCCCGCTTTGGGGTCCCGCAGCGATTTTCACGATTAACGATCCCTGTGGTGCGCTTTACTTGTCGGGCCATCAACACTCGCAGCTTTTGGCCGATTCTCGCCCGCTTCATGGACTATTACTCACTGCTTTGGGGTCTTGGAGTGATTTCCACAATTGATTTACCCCAAGGTACGCTTTTACGTGTCGGCCATCAACACTCGCAGTTTTGGCCGATTCTCGCCCGCTTTGTGGACTATTACTCACTGCTTTTGGGTCTCGAGTGATTTTCACGACTAACGAACCCCAAGGTGCGCTTTACGGTCGGCCATCAACACTCGCAGTTTTGGCCGATTCTCGCCCGCTTTGTGGACTATTACTCACTGCTTTGGGTTCTTGAGTGATTTCCACTACTAACGAACCCCGGTGCGCTTTACGGTCGGCCATCAACACTCGCAGTTTTGGCCGATTCTCGCCCGCTTTGTGGACTATTACTCACTTCAGCCCGCTTTGGGTCTCGAGTGATTTCCACTACTAACGAACCCCGGGTGCGCTTTACGGTCGGCCATCAACACTCGTTTTGGCCGATTTTGGCCGATTCTCGCCCGCTTTGGGTCATGGAGCGATTTTTCACGATTGACGATCCCTGTGTGCGCTTTGGTCGGCCATCAACACTCGCAGCTTTTGGCCGATTCTCCCGCTTCATGGACTATTACTCACTGCTTTTGGGGTCTTGGAGTGATTTCCACGATTGACGAACCCTAAGGTACGCTTTACGTGTCGGCCATCAACACTGCAGTTTTGGCCGATTCTCGCCCGCTTTGTGGACTATTACTCACTGCTTTGGGGTCTTGGAGTGATTTCCACGATTGACGAACCCTAAGGTACGCTTTACGGTCGGCCATCAACACTGCAGTTTTGGCCAATTCTCGCCCGCTTTGTGGACTATTAATCACTGCTTTGGGTTCTCGAGTGATTTCCACTACTAACGAACCCCGGTGCGCTTTTACGGTCGGCCATCAACCTCGCAGCTTTGGCCGATTCTAGCCCGTTTTGTGGACTATTAATCACTGTTTTGGGTTCTTTGAGTGATTTCCACTACTAACGAACCCCGGTGCGCTTACTGGTCGGTCATCAAACCTCGAAGTTTTGGCCGATTCTCGCCCGCTTCATGGTCTATTACTCACGATTCTGCCCGCTTTGGGTCCCGCAGCGATTTTCACGATTAACGATCCCTGTGGTGCGCTTTACTTGTGTCGGCCATCAACACTCGCAGCTTTGGCCGATTCTCGCCCGCTTCATGGACTATTACTCACTGCTTTGGGGTCTTGGAGTGATTTCCACAATTGATTTAACCCTAAGGTACGCTTTACGTGTCGGGCCATCAACACTCGCAGTTTTGGCCGATTCTCGCCCGCTTTGTGGACTATTACTCACTGCTTTTGGGGTCTTGAGTGATTTCCACGATTAACGAAACCCAAAGGTGCGCTTTACGGTCGGCCATCAACACTCGCAGTTTTGGCCGATTCTCGCCCGCTTTGTGGACTATTAATCACTGCTTTGGGGTCTCGAGTGATTTCCACTACTAACGAACCCCGGGTGCGCTTTACGGTCGGCCATCAACCTCGCAGTTTTGGCCGATTCTCGCCCGCTTTGTGGACTATTAATCACTGCTTTTGGGTTCTTGAGTGATTTCCACTACTAACGAACCCCGGGTGCGCTTTACGGTCGGTCATCAACCTCGCAGTTTTGGCCGATTCTCGCCCGCTTCATGGTCTATTACTCACGATTCTGGCCCTTGCTTTCCACTAATTGGTCCCGCTTTACGGTTTTTCACGATTGGTCTATTACTCATCCCTGTGGGTCCCTGCAGCGATTTTCACGATTAACGATCCCTGGTGCGCTTTACTTGTCATCATCAACACTCGGCTTTGGCCGATTCTCGCCCGCTTCATGGACTATTACTCACTGCTTTTGGGGTCTTGGAGTGATTTCACAATTGATTTAACCCCAAGGTACGCTTTACGTGTCGGGCCATCAACACTGCAGCTTTTGGCCGATTCTGGCCCGTTTTGTGGACTATTACTCACTGTTTTGGGGTCTTGGAGTGATTTCCACAATTGACGAACCCCAAGGTACGCTTACGTGTCGGTCATCAACACTCGCAGTTTTGGCCGATTCTGGCCCGTTTTGGACTATTAATCACTGCTGGGGTCTATTACTCATCGCTTTGGCTCAACCTCGCAGCTTTGGGTTTCTAGCCCGCTTTGTGGACTATTAATCACTGTTTTGGGTCTTGAGTGATTTCCACTACTAACGAACCCCGGGTGCGCTTTACGGTCGGGCCATCAACACTCGCAGTTTTGGCCGATTCTCGCCCGCTTTGTGGACTATTACTCACTGATTTGGGGGTCTCGGAGTGATTTCCACGATTAACGAACCCTGTGGTTTACGCTTTGGCCATCACGTGTCTTCATGGACTATTACTCACATCAACACTTGGAGTGATTTCCACAATTGACGAACCCCAAGGTTGGCCAATTCTCGCCCGCTTTTTCATGGACTATTACTCACTGCTTTTGGGTTCTTGAGTGATTTCCACAATTGATTAACCCCAAGGTGCGCTTTACGGTCGGCCATCAACACTCGCAGTTTTGGCCGATTCTCGCCCGCTTTGTGGACTATTAATCACTGCTTTGGGTTCTTGAGTGATTTCCACTACTAACGAACCCCGGGTGCGCTTTACGGTCGGCCATCAACACTCGCAGCTTTTGGCCGATTCTAGCCCGCTTTGTGGACTATTAATCACTGCTTTGGGTTCTTGAGTGATTTCCACTACTAACGAACCCCGGGTGCGCTTACGGTCGGTCATCAACCTCGCAGTTTTGGCCGATTCTCGCCCGCTTCATGGTCTATTACTCACGATTCTCGCCCGCTTTGGGTCCCGAGCGATTTTCACGATTAACGATCCCTGTGGTGCGCTTACTTGTCGGCCATCAACACTCGCAGTTTTGGCCGATTCTCGCCCGCTTCATGGACTATTACTCACTGCTTTGGGGTCTTGGAGTGATTTCCACAATTGATTTAACCCTAAGGTACGCTTTACGTGTCGGGCCATCAACACTGCAGTTTTGGCCGATTCTCGCCCGCTTTGTGGACTATTACTCACTGCTTTTGGGTCTCTTGAGTGATTTCCACAATTTTCACGATTAACCCAAAGGTGCGCTTTACGGTCGGCCATCAACACTCAGCTTTCAACACTGGCCCGATTCTCGCCCGCTTTGTGGACTATTACTCACTGCTTTTGGGTCTTGAGTGATTTCCACTACTAACGAACCCAAAGGTGCGCTTTACGGTCGGCCATCAACCTCGCAGCTTTTGGCCGATTCTAGCCCGCTTTGTGGACTATTAATCACTGCTTTTGGGTTCTCGAGTGATTTCCACTACTAACGAACCCCGTGGGCGCTTACGGTCTAACGGTCATCAACATCAACGCAGTTTTGGCCGATTCTCGCCCGCTTCATGGTCTATTACTCACGATTCTGCCCGCTTTGGGTCCCGAGCGATTTTCACGATTAACGATCCCTGTGGTGCGCTTTACTTGTCGGTCATCAACACTCGCAGCTTTTGGCCGATTCTCGCCCGCTTCATGGACTATTACTCACTGCTTTTGGGGTCTTGGAGTGATTTCCACAATTGATTTAACCCCAAGGTACGCTTTACGTGTCGGCCATCAACACTCGCAGTTTTGGCCGATTCGCCTCACGCTTTGTGGACTATTACTCACTGCTTTTGGGTCTTGAGTGATTTCACGATTTCCGAACCCCCAAGGTGCGCTTTACGGTCGGCCATCAACACTCGCAGTTTTGGCCGATTCTCGCCCGTTTTGTGGACTATTAATCACTGCTTTGGGTTCTCGGAGTGATTTCCACTTGAACGAACCCCGGGTGCGCTTTACGGTCGGCCATCAACCTCGCAGCTTTGGCCGATTCTAGCCCGCTTTGTGGACTATTAATCACTGCTTTTGGGTTCTCGAGTGATTTCCACTACTAACGAACCCCGGGTGCGCTTACGGTCGGGCCATCAACCTCGCAGTTTGGGCCGATTCTGGCCCGCTTCATGGTCTATTACTCACGATTCTGGCCCGTTTTGGGTCCCGCAGCGATTTTCACGATTAACGATCCCCAGGGTGCGCTTACTTGTCGGTCATCAACAATCGCAGTTTTGGCCGATTCTGGCCCGTTTCGTGGACTATTACTCACTGTTTTGGGGTCTTGGAGTGATTTCCACAATTGATGAACCCCAAGGTACGCTTACGTGTCGGTCATCAACACTCGCAGCTTTTGGCCAATTCGCCCGCTTTGAGTGGACTATTAATCACTTCTCGCTTTTGGGACTATCTTTTGGGGTCTCGGAGTGATTTCCACTACTAACGAACCCCGGGTGCGCTTACGGTCGGCCATCAACCTCGCAGCTTTTGGCCGATTCTAGCCCGCTTTGTGGACTATTAATCACTGCTTTGGGTCTTGAGTGATTTCCACTACTAACGAACCCCGGTGTGCGCTTACGGGTCGGTAATCAACCTCGTAGTTTTGGCCGATTCTGGCCCGTTTCATGGTCTATTACTCACGATTCTGCCCGCTTTGGGGTCCCGCAGCGATTTTCACGATTAACGATCCCTGTGGTGCGCTTTACTTGTCGGCCATCAACACTCGCAGCTTTGGCCGATTCGCCCGCTTCATGGACTATTACTCACTGCTTTTGGGTCTTGGAGTGATTTCCACAATTGATTTAACCCTAAGGTACGCTTTACGTGTCGGCCATCAACACTCAGCTTTGGCCGATTCTCGCCTGCTTCTATTACTCACTTCGCTTTTGGGGTCTTGGAGTGATTTCCACAATTGACGAACCCTAAGGTACGCTTTACGTGTCGGCCATCAACACTGCAGCTTTGGCCGATTCTCGCCCGCTTTGTGGACTATTAATCACTGCTTTGGGTTCTCGAGTGATTTCCACTACTAACGAACCCCGGGTGCGCTTTACGGTCGGCCATCAACCTCGCAGCTTTGGCCGATTCTAGCCCGCTTTGTGGACTATTAATCACTGCTTTGGGTTCTTGAGTGATTTCCACTACTAACGAACCCCGGTGCGCTTACGGGTCGGTCATCAACCCTCGTAGTTTTGGCCGATTCTGGCCCGTTTCATGGTCTATTACTCACGATTCTGGCCCGTTTTGGGTCCCGCAGCGATTTTCACGATTAACGATCCCCAGGGTGCGCTTACTTGTCGGCAATCAACAATCGCAGTTTTGGCCGATTCTGGCCCGTTTCGTGGACTATTACTCACTGTTTTGGGGTCTTGGAGTGATTTCCACAATTGACGAACCCCAAGGTACGCTTACGTGTCGGTCATCAACACTCGCAGTTTTGGCCGATTCTGGCCCGCTTCATGGTCTATTACTCACTTCTCGCCTGCTTTGGGTCTCGGAGTGATTTCACGATTAACGAACCCCAGGGTGCGCTTTACGTGTCGGTCATCAACACTCGCAGTTTTGGCCGATTCTGGCCCGTTTTGTGGACTATTACTCACTGTTTTGGGGTCTTGGAGTGATTTCCACAATTGACGAACCCCAAGGTACGCTTACGTGTCGGTCATCAACACTCGCAGTTTTGGCCGATTCTGGCCCGTTTTGTGGACTATTAATCACTGTTTTGGGTTCTCGGAGTGATTTCCACTACTAACGAACCCCGGGTGCGCTTTACGGTCGGCCATCAACCGATTCTCGCCCGCTTTGGCCGATTCTCACTGCGCTTTGGGGTGGACTATTACTCACTGATTTGGGGTCTTCAGTGAGCTTTCCACGCTTGACTATTACCCCTGGGGTGCGCTTTACGGTGCGCTTTACGGTCGGCCATCAACACTGCAGCTTTTGGCCGATTCTCGCCCGCTTTGTGGACTATTACTCACTGCTTTGGGTTCTTGAGTGATTTCCACTATTAACGAAACCCCAAGGTGCGCTTTTACGGTCGGCCATCAACACTCGCAGTTTTGGCCGATTCTCGCCCGCTTTGGGACTATTACTCACTGCTTTGGGTTCTCGAGTGATTTCACTACTAACTAACCCCTGGGTCCCTTACGGATTTTCACGATTCTCGCCCGCACTACTAATTAACCCCTTGCGCTTACGGTCGGCCATCAACACTCGCAGTTTTGGCCGATTCTCGCCCGCTTCATGGTCTATTACTCACGATTCTCGCCCGCTTTGGGTCCCGAGCGATTTTCACGATTAACGATCCCTGTGGTGCGCTTTACTTGTCGGGCCATCAACACTCGCAGCTTTTGGCCGATTCTCGCCCGCTTTCATGGACTATTACTCACTGCTTTGGGGTCTTGGAGTGATTTCCACAACCCCAAGGTTGATTTAACCCTAAGGTACGCTTACGTGCTTTTACGGCCATCAACACTGCAGCTTTTGGCCAATTCTCGCCCGCTTTGTGGACTATTAATCACTGCTTTGGGTTCTCTGAGTGATTTCCACTACTAACGAAACCCCGGTGCGCTTTTACGGTCGGGCCATCAACCTCGCAGCTTTTGGCCGATTCTAGCCCGCTTTGTGGACTATTAATCACTGCTTTGGGTTCTCGAGTGATTTCCACTACTAACGAACCCCGGTGCGCTTACGGTCGGTCATCAACCTCGTAGTTTTGGCCGATTCTCGCCCGCTTCATGGTCTATTACTCACGATTCTGCCCGCTTTGGGTCCCGCAGCGATTTTCACGATTAACGATCCCTGTGCGATTTTCACGATTAACGATCCCTGTGGTGCGCTTTACTTGTCGGCCATCAACACTCGCAGCTTTGGCCGATTCTCGCCCGCTTCATGGACTATTACTCACTGCTTTGGGGTCTTGGAGTGATTTCCACATTTCCATTGATTTAACCCCAAGGTACGCTTTACGTGTCGGCCATCAACACTCATAGTTTTGGCCGATTCTCGCCCGCTTTGTGGACTATTACTCACTGCTTTGGGGTCTTGAGTGATTTCCACGATTAACGACCCCAAAGGTGCGCTTTACGTGTCGGCCATCAACACTCGCAGTTTTGGCCGATTCTCGCCCGCTTTGTGGACTATTACTCACTGCTTTTGGGGTCTTGAGTGATTTCCACTATTGACGAACCCCAAGGTGCGCTTTACGGTCGGCCATCAACACTCGCAGCTTTTGGCCGATTCTCGCCCGCTTTGTGGACTATTAATCACTGCTTTTGGGTTCTCGAGTGATTTCCACTACTAACGAACCCCGGGTGCGCTTACGGTCGGCCATCAACCTCGCAGTTTTGGCCGATTCTAGCCCGCTTCATGGTCTATTAATCATGGGGTCTAGTGATTTCCACTACTAACGAACCCCTGTGCGCTTTACGCTTTACGGGTCGGTCATCAACACTCGCAGTTTTGGCCGATTCTCGCCGCTTTCATGGTCTATTACTCACGATTCTGCCCGCTTTTCACGATTTTCACGATTAATCGATCCCTGTGGTGCGCTTTACTTGTCGGGCCATCAACACTCGCAGCTTTGGCCGATTCTCGCCCGCTTCATGGACTATTACTCACTGCTTTGGGGTCTTGGAGTGATTTCCACAATTGATTTAACCCCAAGGTACGCTTTACGTGTCGGCCATCAACACTCATAGTTTTGGCCAATTCCCGCTTTGTGGACTATTACTCACTGCTTTTTGGGTCTCGGAGTGATTTCCACGATTGACGAACCCAAAGGTGCGCTTTACGGTCGGCCATCACACTCGCAGTTTTGGCCGATTCTGGCCCGTTTTGTGGACTATTACTCACTGCTTTGGGGTCTCGGAGTGATTTCCACTACTAACGAACCCAAAGGTGCGCTTTACGGTCGGCCATCAACACTCGCAGTTTTGGCCGATTCTAGCCCGTTTTGTGGACTATTAATCACTGTTTTGGGTTCTCGGAGTGATTTCCACTACTAACGAACCCCGGTGTGCGCTTACGGGTCGGTCATCAACCCTCGTAGTTTTGGCCGATTCTGGCCCGTTTCATGGTCTATTACTCACGATTCTGGCCCGTTTTGGGTCCCGCAGAGATTTTCACGATTAACGATCCCCAGGGTGCGCTTACTTGTCGGTCATCAACACTCGCAGTTTTGGCCGATTCTGGCCCGTTTCATGGACTATTACTCACTGCTTTGGGGTCTTGGAGTGATTTCCACAATTGATTTAACCCTAAGGTACGCTTTACGTGTCGGGCCATCAACACTGCAGTTTTGGCCAATTCTCGCCCGCTTTGTGGACTATTAATCACTGCTTTTGGGTTCTTGAGTGATTTCCACTACTAACGAACCCCGGGTGCGCTTTTACGGTCGGGCCATCAACACTCGCAGTTTTGGCCGATTCTAGCCCGTTTTGTGGACTATTAATCACTGTTTTGGGTTCTCGGAGTGATTTCCACTACTAACGAACCCCGGGTGCGCTTACGGTCGGCCATCAACCTCGCAGTTTTGGCCGATTCTCGCCCGCTTTGTGGACTATTACTCACTGGGGTTCTATTTCCACTCCCTGTGGTGCGCTTTACGGGTCGGCCATCAACACTCGCAGTTTTGGCCGATTCTCGCCCGCTTCATGGTCTATTACTCACGATTTTTTGGGTCCCAGAGCGATTTTCACGATTAACGATCCCCAGGTGCGCTTTACGGTCGGCCATCAACACTCGCAGCTTTTGGCCGATTCTCGCCCGCTTCATGGACTATTACTCACTGCTTTGGGTGATTTCCTTGGAGTGATTTCCACATTGATTTAACCCCCGCTTTGGGACTACGCTTTACGTCGTCTTTACGGTCAACACTCGCAGTTTTGGCCGATTCTCGCCCGCTTCATGGACTATTACTCACTTCTTTTGGGTCTCTGAGTGATTTTCACGATTAACGAACCCCAAAGGTGCGCTTTTACGTGTGTCGGTCATCAACACTCGCAGTTTTGGCCGAATCTGGCCCGTTTTGTGGACTATTACTCACTGCTTTGGGGTCTTGGAGTGATTTCCACAATTGACGAACCCCAAGGTACGCTTTACGGTCGGCCATCAACACTCGCAGCTTTTGGCCAATTCTCGCCCGCTTTGTGGACTATTAATCACTGCTTTTGGTTCTCGAGTGATTTCCACTACTAACGAACCCCGGTGCGCTTTACGGTCGGCCATCAACCTCGCAGCTTTTGGCCGATTCTAGCCCGCTTTGTGGACTATTAATCACTGCTTTGGGTTCTTGAGTGATTTCCACTACTAACGAACCCCGGTGTGCTTACGGGTCGGCCCGCTTTGTGGACTATCATCAATCAACCTCGCAGTTTTGGCCGATTCTCGCCCGCTTCATGGTCTATTACTCACGATTCTGCCCGCTTTGGGTCCCGCAGTGATTTTCACGATTAACGATCCCTGTGGTGCGCTTTACTTGTCGGCCATCAACACTCGCAGCTTTTGGCCGATTCTCGCCCGCTTCATGGACTATTACTCACTGCTTTGGGGTCTTGGAGTGATTTCCACAATTGATTTAACCCCAAGGTACGCTTTACGTGTCGGCCATCAACACTGCAGCTTTTGGCCAATTCTCGCCCGCTTTGTGGACTATTAATCACTGCTTTTGGGTTCTCGAGTGATTTCCACTACTAACGAACCCCGGGTGCGCTTTACGGTCGGGCCATCAACACTCGCAGCTTTTGGCCGCCCGCTTCTATTAATCCCGCTTTGTGGACTATTAATCACTGCTTTTGGGTTCTCGAGTGATTTCCACTACTAACTATTAACCCTTTGGGTTCTTGAGTGATTTCGCTTACGGGTGCGCTTTACGGTCGGTCATCAACCTCGAGTTTTGGCCGATTCTCGCCCGCTTCATGGTCTATTACTCACGATTCTTTGGGTCCCGCAGCACGATTTCCCTGGGTCCTTTACTTGTCGGGCCATCAGCACTCGATTTTCACGCCCGCTTAACTATTACCCTGTGGTGTCGCTTTTCCACTTGATTTCGGCTTTACGTGTCATCAACACTCGCAGCTTTGGCCGATTCTCGCCCGCTTTGTGGACTATTACTCACTGCTTTTGGGGTCTTGGAGTGATTTCCACGATTGATTTAACCCCAAGGTGCGCTTTACGGTTCGGCCATCAACACTCGCAGCTTTGGCCGATTCTCGCCCGCTTTGTGGACTATTAATCACTGCTTTTTGGGTTCTTGAGTGATTTCCACTACTAACGAACCCCGGTGCGCTTTACGGTCGGCCATCAACCTCGCAGCTTTGGCCGATTCTAGCCCGCTTTGTGGACTATTAATCACTGCTTTGGGTTCTCGAGTGATTTCCACTACTAACGAACCCCGGTGCGCGCTTACGGTCGGCCATCAACACTCGCAGTTTTGGCCAATTCTGGCCCGTTTCATGGTCTATTACTCACGATTCTCGCCCGCTTTGGGTCCCGCAGCGATTTTCACGATTAACGATCCCTGTGGTGCGCTTTACTTGTCGGGCCATCAACACTCGCAGCTTTGGCCGATTCTCGCCCGCTTCATGGACTATTACTCACTGCTTTGGGGTCTTGGAGTGATTTCCACAATTGATTTAACCCTAAGGTACGCTTTACGTGTCGGCCATCAACACTGCAGCTTTTGGCCAATTCTCGCCCGCTTTGTGGACTATTAATCACTGCTTTGGGTTCTCGAGTGATTTCCACTACTAACGAACCCTGGGATGCGCTTAACCCACGGCTTACGGTCGGCCATCAACCTCGCAGCTTTTGGCCGATTCTAGCCCGTTTTGTGGACTATTAATCACTGTTTTGGGTTCTTGAGTGATTTCCACTACTAACGAACCCCGGTGTGCGCTTACGGGTCGGTCATCAACCCTCGAGTTTTGGCCGATTCTGGCCCGTTTCATGGTCTATTACTCACGATTCTGGCCGGTTTGGGTCCCGCAGCGATTTTCACGATTAACGATCCCAGAGGTGCGCTTACTTGTCGGCCATCAACACTCGCAGTTTTGGCCGATTCTGGCCCGTTTCGTGGACTATTACTCACTGTTTTGGGGTCTTGGAGTGATTCCCACAATTGATTTAACCCTAAGGTACGCTTTTACGTGTCGGCCATCAACACTCATAGTTTTGGCCGATTCTCGCCCGCTTTGTGGACTATTACTCACTGCTTTTGGGTCTCGAGTGATTTCCACGATTAACGAACCCTGGGTGGTGCTTTACGTGTCGGCCATCAACACTCGCAGCTTTGGCCGATTCTCGCCCGCTTTGTGGACTATTACTCACTGCTTTTGGGGTCTTGAGTGATTTCCACTACTAACGAACCCCGGGTGCGCTTTTACGGTCGGCCATCAACACTCGCAGTTTTGGCCGATTCTGGCCCGATTCGTGGACTATTAATCACTGTTTTGGGTTCTCAGAGTGATTTCCACTACTAACGAACCCCGGGGTACGGGTTGGTCATCAACCCTCGCAGTTTTGGCCGATTCTAGCCCGTTTTGTGGTCTATTACTCAC